>JAQQSV010001064.1:0-38483 GCA_028646515.1 Pseudochirops corinnae
AGAGTAAAAATCATTAATACTAATATAGTCACACTATTAAAGCAGATTATTAACACTAAAGTATGTTGGAACTTTGAAGATACTGCTTCAATTTCTTTAAGTATGTATGTATTTTGTTGGAAGAGTAACATTTTTGCCTCAAATATTTCAGAAGTTATGGCAATCACAGCATCTAAAAAATATGTCCATTCAATATATATGAAGTACATATTAAGTTAGGTATTTTATCATTTTAATTTTCATTGCCCATTTTCCACATTTTTGTTTATTTATATTTGCAGATACATAGGTGGCAGGTTCTGCAACTCTATAACAATATGAAAGTATGTATGTGAATGACAGATGCAACAAAATTTACTGAGCATTTATATAACATGTTTATTTCTTAAGGAAATACAGTAATATGGATAGCATGGTTACTAACCATTTGAAGATTATTCATCTAAAGAGGATAAAAAATAGGAAAAAAATTAAAATAACCTGGATTTTTTTCCCATATGGTGAAATATTATATGTGTAAAGTTCAATTTAACTAGTTAGTTATACTTATCACTATTGGTCAAAGGTTGGTGGTTTTGTTCAGTGTGAGATGCTATTTAAGATGTTACGCTGTTATATATATTTTTAGATTGATATAATTGAAGAGATTATCCACACTGAAGAAATCACAAGTAATTGGAGTATGGTTCACTTTAAGAAAATGCTACAGGATTACAAGATGAAAGGTTTAGAACAGAAAGGAGTCTGAGATGTTGTCTAGTCCAACCCCTTCATTTTGTAGATAAGATAGTTTAGATCTTATGTTCAAGGGCATATAGGTGGTAAGCAATGCAGGATTTGGACTAAGTTGCACTGATTCTAAATTTATCAATCTTTCCATCTCCATTATTGTATTATTTTCAAATATAGAGGTGTGCTGATATAACATTCAGACTACTTTGATTTTGTAATTTGAATTTCAATGTTTTGAAATTTCATTACTGTAAGCTTGTTCCTGGAATTACTATTATTTGACCCAAAAGAGCCCTATGCAAAGTTTGGTACTTAATAATAATTAGGAAAGGGAGATGGTACAGCAGATAGTCTACTGACCCTGGAGTCAAGAAGACCTAAGTTCATGCCTGACCTCAGAAACTTTTACTAGCTTTGTGACCCTGGACAAGTCACACTATATATACCATGATGTGAGTTTTTGCTTTGGGGCTCACTTTGGAAAAAGTTGTATGATTTGTCCAGACGAGATTCTGGGAAGCCATTGAGCCCCCTGGCTCTGAAAACCCAGATGTTGGTGCTTCCCTCTCTGGTAACTAACTAAGTATGGATGTAAGGGTCAGAAGACTGGAAGCCCATCTGCAGATCTGTTTCTCTGTCTGCTTGACATTTATGACACTTGAACTAATACAAACATTTCCTAGTAAAGTCTGCCTTACAGGGAAGCTATTGCAATGTCTTCATTTTACAGATGAACAAAATAAGATCTAGAAAATTTAATGGACTTGTCCATATTTGCTAGACTTATGAATATCCAAGATGCAAACAAAGCATAGATTCTCTGAGATGCAGTCTTTCCATTTTGCTTTAGGAGTAACTCAGCTCTCACCCTATCACAACAGTTTTGAAATTAACAATTCATTTTCATAATATTTCTCATAAATAAGGATGAATCTTCATAAAAAGACATAAAATATATATTGCTTACTGAGGTCTGTGAATACCTAGGATGCACATCAGCCCATTGTTTCCAAAGGGATTCCTGCGTAACAAAACAAAAACCTACTTCCCCATATCCCCCCATACACAGACTTCAGGGGTGAAAATTCATTTTTAATGTGTCATTGTGCCAAAGAGTAGGTCTTAAAGAAACTGTTTAATTTGCAAATAAATACAGTCTCCAATAACACTAGGTTGATTATTTAATGCATAATTGTAATTATAATTACTCCAAGAACATTATTATTCAAATATTAATTATGCCATAATTTCTTTACAAAAATAGATATGTGCATTTTTAAAGCAGTAGGGGTTGGGGACCCCAGATAAGTATTAGACTGAAAGTCTAACACAGATAAATAACATTCCAAGCTGATACCAATAAGTAAAAGATGAATTGTAGGTAGGTACTGAAGGAAATAACTCGATGCAACAGCTGTCTGATTGGTTTCTTCAGAGTAATGAATCATTCTCTCGTGGGAAATTTACAGTAGCTCAACTGACATGCATTCAGTATTACATGAGCATATCCTCTCTAAGGTTTCTAAGCTCAAGTTTGTGCCTAGCTTTGCTACCTCCATTTTGTTTTATTTGTAATGCCATATGAGAATTAAAGCTAAAAAGCTGTGATTACATTATACCTCACAAGGTTTCATAGCCATTGAGAAATTTGACAAGATCTAATGTTGTTAAATATTCAAATAATTAACACTTAATCGAGCAGTGAAAATAGACTCTTATTATGAAGTTAAACAATTTATTGTTGTGATTGATGTATTTGCCTGAAATATCTTTTACTTACTTCCAATGTGTTTTATCTTTATTGCTCAGATTAAATCTTAACCTAGTTAAACTTTGGTACCAATGTATATTTTTAAGAAAGTTTTCTTGAGGATAAAGGAAGTGGAATATATGGAAAACTTTCCAAAAAATGTGTAAGGAACAGCACTGCATATTTGCCTAGTGATGCTTGGAAATTAAATCAGATAGAAATAATGAGAAATTATAATCACTTTTCAAAGCATTTTAAGTAAATCATCGAATAGAAGCATAATGGTGTGAAAAGGTGAATATTTTGATTCTTAATGCTAACTATAGTTTTAAGATCTTGTCTTTAGGTCTAAAATTCTAATATCATGATAGGACTACAGATATATTGTGAATTTGTTGATATTTTCCACCCACTAAAGTTGCTACACTGAGTCAGGAAAATATTTCCCAGAGCCCTGATTAGGAGTACACATTTAAAATAAGCCTAATCTTGTCTCCTCTCCAACGTCCCAGGTTGCCTGGGAAACTCATTACTCAATAAGCACTAGGGGGCAATTTACAAAGAGTCAGTATGAACATCTAGGATTTTTGGCTGATGACAGTGATTTCTGCTTAGGGTCAACCAGTTACAAGCATATTCATCATATTTCCCTGAACCAAAATAATTTTGTAATGATTCTATATCTATGATATAATAAAACTTCCCTGGAAAACTGTATTGTAAATAATTTACAGGATATTGTTAATTTATAATATATCATGAGTATTGGAGAATGAGATTTCTTTTTTTGGAGAAGGGAAGGCAAGTTAATTGGGGTTAAAGGACTAGCCCAAGGTCAGACCAGTAGTGTGTCAAGTGTCTGAGGCCAGATTGGAACTCAGGGCCTCCTGACTCCATATATATATGCCTTGAAGAAACAATAACCAACAGCATGCAGGATTTTCCTGTACTATAATCTAAATGAAAACAGGACTTAACTGATTATATATGCGGAATGGTAAATAAATCTGATATTCAGGGTGGTGGAAGTACTTATAGTACTCCACAGTGTCATAAACTGCAATAATGCTATTAGGGAATTAGTATAACTGTCTATCTAAGAACTAAGGGAATTTAGAAAAGGGCCATGGAAAATAACTACACAAAATGAGTATCCAACTTGGCCAGAATGGACTAGGTAGACTTCAGGCAGTTCATGAACTTGGATGGAAAAATCAAATTTTACTTTTACCAAGTTTTAACTAAAATTGAGTATTTTCTTGAATTATACATATAGTCTTACAAAATATTCTGAGAAATAGTCAATAGACTTCATCAGATTGTCAGTGGTGTCCATGAGAGAAAAAGTATAAGAGTTACTGGATTTAACAAAAATAAACATTATCAGAATAGTCAGCATTTATAATGTATCTTTTGATTTTTAATGAACTTTCTATATGTTATCTCATTTATCCTCAGCACAGCCCCATGAGCCAGGTAATAGTATTGTTCCATTTTACTGATGAGGAAACTGGGGTTGAAAGAGGTTAAATTACTTGTCACACAGATTGTGTAAGATTCAGGATCTGAACTGACATCTTCCTGATTACAAGTCCAGTGTTCTACACACAGTACAATCTGATGTGTATTAGGTTTTAGCACTAGGAAACATGATCCCTGCCCAAAAAAGAATTGTGATTTAAGATAAGGTATTGTTTTTAGATATTAATTGCATCCCCAGTGCCTGACACAGAAAAGTGCTTAACAATTAATAAATATTTGTTGATTGACTTATTAATAATTAAGTCATTCTGTACATAAAAAATACATTTGAAGTGCCAATAGGCAGGCAGTATGCTTGAAAAAGTATTATGTCCTTTCTGAGGCTATCTTCAAATTTATTACTCATAGGTTTTGAGTTATTTCCACAGGGAGCAACTACTATCCTAAATTCAAGGTTCAGAGGTACTTTGTGAATTCACACTTCTAAAACAATAGCTTTCAAGCTGCCCACCAGTGCAGTTAACTGTAGTAACCTGCCAATAGATACAATTTACTCAAAGTAAAATCCCTTATTAAGATGGCATAATAAGAATAATAGATGCAAAATATTCTCACAACAAAACTGGAGTACATGCTATCAAAAATATAAACAGCATTAGTGTGAAAAGTGGGAACATAAATGGAATATACTCGTATGTAGTTGTGCATATGGCCAAGATAACTCAGGTCTCCATCATTGGAGGATACATTGCTGTTTTTGCAGTATTTTTTACATTGCTCCCCTATCTAAAATGTGCAGAATCTCTACTAGACTTATCATTCAGTTCAGCTCCCTAGGCTTGCTTGATCCTCGATACTAGGGCCATTTTGGAAGGAAAGGGGAATATAGTCCACCCCATCTTACCCTCAAGTAAGGTTAAAATGAAAAGGAAAAATCAAAGAGCAATCTCTTATAAAAAACATTGTTCTTCCTCCATAGCTGGCTCTCCTCTGAACTAGCAGGGTCACAGTCATTGCATTTCTTTTCTATTCAGATTCTACCTAAAGATATGGCCAATTAATCTTTTATTGTCACCTGGGATCTCTTGGATTATCAACTAACTGTAAATTATTTTCTTAATTCCACTACACCTGATTTAAGGCTCCTTTACATTTTTTAGAGGATGACAAAACAAAACTATCCTTTGCCCTTGGTTTAACACACAAATATCTTATTGTTTATGTTTACCTCTTATTTCAATTATTTTACTAATTGGAAATAGTAATCCATGGTTTGTGGAGATGTTGCTCTGACCAATTCCTCCTCCTTAATAGTATTTATAGAAAGTTAATACATGAGTAACATGCTGAACAATTTGAAGCAAGGAGAGATTAGAGCTAGGAAGAACAGTTAGAGCCTATTTTTTGTATCCAAGAAAGAGATGACAAAGGTTTAAAATACATGATAGCATTAAAAGGAGTAGGGAAAGGGAACTGATAAAAAAAACTCTTTGAAGAAAGACAGATTCAAAGATTTTAAAATAGTCATTACCTTCTGGGGAATGTGAATAACTGGTAGACTTTTCTGATCTCAATCAATTGGATAAATATTTATACACAGGAGTATAGAATTAAAGGGGGGAAAAAGATCCTTATAGACCACTGAATCTAAGTCCAGTTCATTTAAAGAGGAAGAAACTTCCAGGAGTCAGGATGGTAGGGTAAGCAGCAGATCACTATCTTTTTCTATTCTCATCACTGAAACACATAAACCAGTGGCCCAGAATAGATCCTGCAACAGCAGAGCCAGAAAAGACAAGGTGGAGCAGTCTTTTGATCCAGAAGACTTAGAAGATCGACAAATAAGACCCTTAACACTCAGGTAAAAGGGAGCACAGTCTTGGACAGGAGGCATCCTAGCAAACCTAAAGCAGACTACACCTTAAAAACCAGTGGGAGAACTTGAGTCCCAGAGTGGTGGAGCAGGCAGACACCAAGACCAGGATACCTGAAATGCCTTAGCACAGCCAAGGGAAGTAACAGACTCCAACTTGGAGAACTGCCACATATGCAGGCACATACGCCTGAGGCAGGCAGGGGTCTTCCCACGGCTGGACCTCCCTGTGCTACAGTGCAGCCCCAGTTAAATAGGCATTCTCCAGCAGCAGACCTCCCCATGATTCAGTGCAGCCCCAAGTAGGAAGATGTTTTTCAGCAAAGAACACAACCTGCTTTAGCACAGCCCCAAGTGGGTAAGCATCTTTCAGCAGCTGAAGCTCCCTGTGCTTCAGTACAGCCACAGGAAAAAACCCCACCTGGCCTCAGCACATTCCAGACACCACCACTAGGACCCCAGCTCAGAACCAGTGAGCTCTCAGACAGCTAAAACCTTACTCTCATCAGATTTGGCTGAAAAACGGAATAACATACAAATTCAATTGGGTATAGAACCATATCACACTCTATAGGGAATTAGGAGGAGAAAGGGTGAAGAAAAGGGAGTGGACAGAATGTAGGGAAGAAGGGAGGGAAGAATTAGAAGGAGAAAGGAGAAAAAAAGGAAGGAGAATGATTGGAGGGAAGGGAGAATAATGGAGATGGTGGTCAGAAGCAAAACACTGGTGAAGAAGGAAAGGGTTAAAAGAGAGAGAAAAGTATAAACAAAAGGGACAATAGGAAGAAGAGAAGGGCACAGTTACCTGTGAATGGGATGAACTCTCCCATAAACTGGAATTAGATTGTATAGTGGAGTAAAAAAACAGAAACCTACAATATGTTTATTACAAGAAACACATCTGAAACAGGGAGATATACACAGAGTAAAAGTAAAAAGGTTAGAGAAGAATATACTATGCTTTAGCTGAAGTAAAAATTTAAAAAAAAAGAGTAGGGATAGCAGTCCTGATATCAGACATAGTAAAAGCAAATGAGGTTTTATTAAAAGCTATAAAGAAGCAAACTATATCTTACTAAAAGGTACCATAGACAATGGAGTAATATCAACACTAAACATGTATCCGGTGGTATAGCATCTAAATTTTTAAAAGAGAAGTTAAATAAGTTACAGAAAAAAATACAGCAAAACTATACTAGTGGGGGACATCAACCTCCCCTTCTCAGAACTAAATAATCTAAGCATAAAATAAATAAGAAAGACAGTAAGGAGGTGAACAGAATTTTAGACAGTTGGACAGATCTCCAGAGAAAACTGAATAGAAAAGAATGTATCTTTGTAATAGCAGTACATTGCAGCCACACAAAAACTGACCATGTACAAGGGCATAAAAGCCTCACAATCCAATGCAAAAAGGTAGACACATTAAATGTATATTTTTTTTTTCCAGATCATGATGCAATTAAAATTGCATATGATAACTGGTCATGGAAGATAGAATAAAAACTAATGGGAAACTAAATAATCTAATCTTAAAGAATGAGTGGGTCAAATAATGAATCATAGAAGCAGTAACATCATCCAAGAGAATGACAATGATGACACAACATATCAAAACTTATGGGATGTAGACAAAGCAGTTCTTAAGGGAAATTTCATATCTCTAAATGCTCACAAGAATAAAATAGAGAAAGAAGAGAATGGTGAAGTGGGCATGTAACTAAAAAAAGTTAGAAAAAAGAATATATTAAAATGCACAATTAAACAACAAATTAGAAATTCTGAAAATCAAAGATGAGATTAATAAAATGGGATGTAAGAAAATTATTTAACTGATAAATAAAACTGAGCTGGTTTTGTGGGAGAAAAAACAATAAAATAAATAAACCTTTGGTTAATGTGATTTAAAAAAAAAAAGAAATAAGAAAACCAAATTATCTGAAACAAAATGAGAAAAGAATATATTCGTTAGCAAAGGAGTGGAAATTTAAACAATAATTAGGAACTATTTTGCCCAACTGTATATCAATAAATCTGACAGCCTTAGTGGAATGGATAAATATTTAGAAGACATAAATTGTCCAGAAGAAGAAAATAAATACTTAAAGAAAAACATTTTATAAAAAAAAAGTTGAACAAGCCATCACTAAACTTCGTAAGAAAAGTATCTCCAGGGCTATGTGGATTTACAAGTGAATTCTACCAAACAATTAAAGAATAATTAATTCTAATACTATATAAATGATTTGGAATTCTACCAAAAATTTAAAGAATAATTAATTCCAATACTATATAAACTATTTGGAAAAAGAGATAAAGAAAGAGTCCTACAAATTCTTTTTATGTTTAGAATATAGTGCTGATACCTAAATGGGAAAAGCCAAAACAGAAAAAGAAAATTATAGACCAATTTTCCTAATGAATACAGATGCAAAAATTTTAAATAAAATATTAGCAAAATGATTTCACCAATTTATCACAAGAATAATACCTTATTACTATGTGGGACTTATACTAGGAATGCAGGGATGTTTCAATATTAAGGATAGTATCAGCATAATAGAACATTTCAGTAACAAAAGTAATAGTAATCATTATTATCTCCATAGATGCAAAAAAAGCCTTGGACAAAAATCTAACACCCATTCCTATTAAAAGCACTAGAGAGCACAGAAATAAATTAAATTTCCTTAAAATGATAAGTAGCATCTATTTAAAACCACCACTAAGCATTACATGTAATGGAGATAAGTTATAAGCATTTCCAATAAGATCAGGTATGAAACAAATATGTTAATTATCACCACTGGTTTTCAAAATTATATTAGAAATGTCAGCTTTAGCAATAAGAGAAGATAAACTGGAGGAATTAGAATAGGCAATGAATAAATAAAGCTATCACTCTTTGCAGATGATATGATGGTATACTTGGAGAATCTTGGAGAATCAACTAAAAAACTAAGGGAAATAATTAGCAATTTTAGTAAAACTACAAGATATAAAACAATCCCACACAAATCACTTGTATTTCTATATATTATTAACAAAGCACAGGAACAAGAGATAGAAAGAGAAATTCTATTTAAAGATACCGCAGACAATATAAATTTTTGAGAGACAGTCTACCTGCCAAGACAAACCCGAGAACTAGAAGAACAAAATTACAAAGCACTATCCACACAAATAAAGTCAGATCTAAATAACTGGAAAAATAGCAATTGCTCATGGGTAGGCCAAGCTATAATAAAATGACAATTATACCTAAATTAACTTACTTATTCAGTGCCATACCAGTCAAACCACAAAAAAAAAAATAGAACGAGAAAAAATAATAACAATATTTATCCAGAAGAACAAAATATCCAGAATATCAAGGGAAGTAATAAAAAGAAATGAAAGGGAAGGTGATCTAGACAAAGCAGATCTAAAATTTTATTATGATGCAGCAATCATCAACACTACTTGATTCTGGTTAAGCAATAGAGTTGTGGATTAGTGGAATAGGTTAGGAATGCAAAAAACCAGTAGTTGACTATAATAACCTACTGTTTGATAAACTGAAATACTCCAGCTTCTGGGATAAGAACTCACTGTTTGACAAAATCTACTGGGAAAACTGGAAAACAATAAGGCATAAGCTAGGCATAGACCAACATCTTATACTGTATACCCAGATAAGGTAAAAATGGGTAACAATTTAGACATAAACAGTGAGACTATAAGCAAATTAGGAAAGCAAGGAATAGATTATCTGTCAGATCTATTGAAAAGGAAAGAATTTATGACCAAACACAAGATAGAGAACACTATGAAACACAAACTGGATAATTTTGATTACATTAAATTACAAATTTTTTGCTCAAACAAAATCCAATGAATCCAAGATTAAAAGAAAAGCAGAAAGCTGGGAAATACACACACACACACACACACACACACACACACGCACGCACACACACATTTACATTTAGTGTTTCTGATAAAGTCTTCGTTTCTAAAATATACAGAGAACTGTGTCAAATCTTTAAGAATACAAGTTATTCCCCAATTGCTCATCAATTGGAGAATGGCTAAATGAGTTGTGGCATATGAATCTAATGGAATACTATTGTTCCATAAGAAATTATGAGCAGGTAGATTTCAGGAAAAAAAAAAAAAACTTTTAAGACTCATATGAAATGATGCTGAGTGAAGCAGGCAGAACCAGGGGAACATTGTACGCAGTAACAAGAACACTGTGAGATGACCAACTTTGTTAGACTTGGCTCTTTGGAGCAATGCAATGATTTAAGACCATTCCAAAAAGATTCACAATGGAAAATGCCATCTATTCAGAGAAAGAACTATGGAGTCTGAATTTAGGTTGAAGAATACTATTTTCTTTTTCTTGTTGTTATTTTTTTTCTTTCTTTTGATTTTTCCCTTTTCATCTGATTCTTCTTTCACAACATAACTAATATGGAAATATATTTAATATCATAAAAAAAGACAAAGAAACTGGGACAAAAAGAAGTTCTTCAATTTTTCACAGATTTCACTGTTAGTATCAAAGGTGGGATTAGGATTAAGGTGTTACTAGTCTTAAATCAAATGCAATCTTTCGCATTATAATGTTTGTTTGGTTTTTTTCCCCTTGATTTGTAGTTATTAGAAACCAGATGCCATACATTCAGTAAAAGAATCAGGAAGTCTGGAGGGTGAAAAACCAAGGGACAAATCATGTTTGATAACTTTAATAGAAGTTAACCTTTATCACAGAGCAACCAGATTGCCCAGTGCATAGAGTGGTGAACCTGGAATCATGAAGACCTTAGGACAAATTTGGTCTCAGACACTTATTAGCTATGTTACTCTGGGCAAGTCATTTAATCTCAATCTGCCTTAAACCACTAAAAAAGGAAATGGCAGACCACTCCAGTATTTTAGCCAAGAAGTCTCATAGACTGCATAATCCACAGATATACAATGACTGATCACAACTGAACAACAAACCTTTATCATGATTTATGTATTTATCATTTTAAAAAATGACTTTCCATTTACAACATCCTTTCAGTAACACATAAATTGGGCCATCTTAAAAGATAGATCTGTTTTCCTAACAGCAGTAAAAACCTAAATACTTAGGGAAGAGCATTATTATATACCTGACTCTTTGGAATTATTCAGTAGAGTATTAGTATTCAGCAGAGATGTTCAAAAAAAGTGACATAAAGAAAGAACAGAGTTAAAGCTTAGAGTCGTAGACAATCAGGCTAATTTTTTAGCTATTAAGGTAAGGAATATAATTTTGTTTTTTTTTTTTAATTTGCCAATATGTTAATGGCCTGTTAAATGTGAAAGGGAAACTGCTTGATTGCTTGATTTAGGTTAAGGAAAACCCATCTGCATACCTTTGGAACAGAAGTAGAAACATAAATCAGAAAGAAATTATTGTTAGATAGTTTCTTCTATGCCATTAGCAAACTCATTTCCAACATGAATAAGAGTAGTTAGTTTTAATTCAGCAAAGTAATATGGTGTCTCTGACTAGACGAGAGGTTCTAAAAGTTTCATCAGGACCTGAAAAGTTTGAGTTATAAAGTTTCTCTGGTTAACAACTGTATTACAGTACCTTTGTTTAATCTTACTCTTTAAAGAGGGCAGTTTAAAAGTACATTATCAAGAACATAAGATAATTTTTTTTACTCTTTCTTTTCCTTCTGAAGATTTTTGTGTTAAAACCATTAGGCTTTCTTCTGAGAACAAAAAATATTTGACACTCTAATCACATTTCACGCTACATAATAATTTTAGGAAAAAATACTTTATCAAATATAAGCAAAACTCATAATTCCTATTCAATATTTTGTCTCTCTAACAATTCACTTTTTTGTATTCTGGTATTTCTCCAGCAAAATTATGTTAAAGTTATGTATATCTATGTATGCATATGTGTGTAAGACTAAATTAGTGCTGCATTAGAGTTTATTTTTATGTATGAATGAATTGCATAATATACACAAAGGACTTTGCTAAATACTAGTTATATAAATGGAAAAGACAGTCCCTCTACTCACACTCTACTAGAGGATTTGAAAGTTTTCAGCTACAAATTAGAATGAAAGGTCCCAAGATACTTCGGGTACAGTGGCAAAGTAGATGCTATTTTTTTCTTTGAGATTATTTTTCTTAATACATTAATATCTGTTTATGATATTAAATCATTTGGTAGTGAACTGGAAATAGTGCCATTCCAAAGTCTCCTGGGTTCAGGGATGTGAATTGCATCCTTCAGGGTTTGAGGAGAGTTAGTGTTCAAGGTAGTGCATAACCTAATTTGTTCATGGTGCCTTCTTTCTCTCTGTTATGGTGCCTTGCTAATTCACTAGGCTGGTTTATCTGCCTTATGAGTAGCAGTTGCTTGATAAATGGTTGGGGTGACTGGCCCCTTATAAAAAAGAGTCATCTGTAGGTGATAGCTATGAAGATTCTAATCTGGGGTGTAATTCCTCTTGCCATATGCCTACTTGTGTCTTATGGTCAGCTGTCATTGCTGGTGGTGATGTGGATGGTGAGTCCCTACTTTATAATTTCTTTCTTCAAATGATGGGCTATGCTGGGAGCAAGTCTACTATTTGAGGTGACATTTATTTTCAAGATTTTTTGGTTTAGGGCCTTCCTGTATTTCCATCAGGATCTGAAGGAAATATGGTAGACAGAGTGGTGGTAGTGGTTGAACTTACCCAGTAGGTGATGCTTCCGGTCTCATTTTCGTACCTTGCTGTTTCAGTGAGCTGGCTTGCCTGCCCTATGAGTGGCATTTCGCATTTGGGGGACATGGCTGAAGTCTTCTCCAAAGGAATTGCATTCATGGTTGATTACAGCGAGATCTGGAAGCGGGGGGGGGGGGTGGAGGGAGTGGAGGAGGTTGAACTACAGGAATGGAGCTGCCACCCTCAGGGTTTCTATGCATATCCACTTTAAAAAAAAAAATTACTTTATTTATTTTCTTGTTTACATCATTCGTTTCCACAAGATTTTGAGTTATAAATTTTCTCCCCATCTTTCACCCACCCACCACCCCAAAACACCCCTATCCTAATGTATAACCCTTCCCCCAATCTGCTCTCTCCAATGTCCTCCTCCATCCCCCTTCTGACTTTCTGGTAGGGCAAGATGGGTCTCCCTACCCCAGTGTCTGTATATCTTAATTCCCAGTTGCATGTAGTTAATAACAATACTACATATATACATATATATATATACAAATATACATATACATGTATAACATTTGATTATAGAACTTTAAATTCTAGATTCTTTCCCTTCCTTGCTCATCACCCACTCCCACTGAAAAGACAAACAATTCAGTAGGGCTATACACGTGTAGTTACACATACAACTTCACAATGGACATATTGTGAGAGATTGATTATATGTCCCTCCTTCCTATCCCACTACCCCTTGTTCTATTCTCTACCTTGTCCTTGTCCCTTTACAGAACTGTGTGTTTCCAGCAATCTTTCCCCCCACCCTGCCCTCCTCTCCATGATCCCACCTCTCATCCCCATCCCCTCTATTCTCCTGTGTGGCAAGATACCCAGTTTAGAGTTTATGTCATTCCTTCCCTAAGCCAAATTCAATGACAGTAAGGTTGACCCTTTCCCTTTTGCCTACCTGTTCTTCCCCTCCACTGTAACAGTTATCCCTTGCCTCTTCTATATGAGATGATTAAACCCATTCTGTCTCTCCCTGTCTCCTCTCATTCCTCTCCCACCTCAGATTTTCACCTTTTAAAGCGTCTTCCCTTCCTATTCAATTGATCCTGTGCCCTCTAGGTACACATATATACACATATTCAGATATGTATTCCTACCCATATATATATATATATATATATATATATACCCTCCCATATAGACATATGTGTATATATATGCATACATACATTTGTATTCACTTCACCTATCCTCATACTGAGAAAAGTTTCATAAGTTACAATTATCTTTTTTCTCATGTTGCCATGTAAATAGTTCAACTTTGATAAGTTCATTATGATTCCTTTTCTATGTTTTCCTTCTGATGCTTCTTGTGTCTGAATGTCAAATTTTCTTTTCATTTCTGTTTTTTTCAGCAAGAATATTTGAAAGTCCTCTACCTCATTGAATGACCCTATTTTCCCCTGGAACATTATACTCAATTTTGCTGTCTAGGTGATTCTTGGTTTTAATCCTAGCTATTTTAATTTCTGGAATATCATATTCTAGGACCTTCACTCCCTTAATGTAGAAGCTGCTAGATCCTGGGTTATCCTAAATGTGTTTCTATAGTATTCAAATTGTTTCTTCTTGGCAACTTGTAATATTTTCTCCTTGATATGGGGACTCCGGAATTTGGCTATAACATTCCTAGGAATTTTCTTTTGGGGGATCTTTTTCAAGAGGTAATTGGTGAATTCTTTCAAGTTCTCTTTTGCCCTCTAGTTCTAAAATATCAGGGCAATTCTCCTTGGGAATTTCTTGAAGGATGCTTTCTAGGTTCTTTTTTTGATCATGGCTTTCAGGTTGTCCAATAATTTTTAAATTGTCTCTCCTGGATCTATTTTCCCAGTCAGTGGTTTTTTTCAAAGAGATATTTCACATTGCCTTCTATTTTTTCATTTGTTTGTATCTTCTTAATAGTGTCTTGATTTCTCATAAAGTCATTAGCTTTCATTTGCTGTACTCTAATTTGGAAGGAATTATTCTCTTCAGAAAGCTTTTGAGATTCTTTTTTCCATCTGGCAAATTTGACTTTTTAAGGCATTCTTCTCCTCATTGGCTTTTGGGGCCTCTTTTGCCATTTGAGTTAATCTATTTTTTAAGGTGTTATTTTCTTCAGTCATGTTGTTGATTCTCTTTTCGTTATTTTCTTGCATCATTCTCATTTCTCTTCCCAATTTTTCCTCCACTTCTCTTATTTGGTTTTCAAAATCTTTCTTAAGCTGCTCTGTGGCTTATAACAAGTCTGCATTTTTCTTGGAAGCTTTTGGTGTGGGAGTTCTGACTGTGTTGTCTTCCTCCCATTCCATGCTTTGATGCTTTCTGTCCCCAAAAAAGGAATGTAAAGTTGGATTGCTGTTCTTACTTTGTTCCTTTGCCTGCTCCTGTTGCCAGTCAATTACTTGACTTTTTAGCTCTGTGGAACTCTGCTTCCAGAGAGGAAACATCTGTCCCAAATTGCTGGTGTTTTCACAGCTGCTGGAGTTATTCAGAGGCCACTGCAACCCCCTCCAGCTTTGGCTCACTGAAAATGTACCTCAGGACCATCACCCAAGACTGTGATCCCAATCCAGGCAGCTCAAGGCAAGTGCACTCAACCTCTGAATTATCGCTTGGCCCCCCTGCAATCTGTAGGCCAGGAGCTTCTGCAGCAGCCACATGGAAGCTGCTGCAGTGTCACCACTTCTGCTTCTTCCTTGCCCTGGAGGCAGTTCGGTCTGACCCTCTCCCCCAAATTCAGCTGAGTTCCACTAACCTATCACTTAGTCCTTATTTCTTATGGCTTCATAATTCTGGAAATCACCATAGCTGCTGCTAATCCAAACTCCTGAAGGCTGGACCTGCAGCATGTCCTGGCAGCCCTGAGGCCAAGCTACGATTTCAAGCTGGGCTGGTTTTGGCTCCCAGCACGCTGTGATGAGCCCTTCCTGTCCTGCCTGCTGAGCTACCTTCAGCAGGAGATGTATTTTTCTGTAATTTTGTGAGTTCTAGAGCCCTACAATTTGTTTAGAGTCACATTTTATGAGTATTTGATGTGGTTATGTGGGGGCTGTGGAGTTTTCCTGCTTCTACCCCACCATCGTGGATCCACCCCCACACATATCCACTTTTTGGAGACAGTTTTTCAGCAGCTCTTGTTGGTGGTAAAGAGAATGGCAAACTTCTCCTCAGTAATTTGTTACCTCAAATAAGTCAATAAATAGAAATATGTATGTATGTATACTTATGTTTTTTTTTTTTTTATATTTGTGTGTGTATCCTGCCCCAAACAAAATCAGTTCAGGGTTTGACTAATGAGAGTTGAAAAACATGTCCATAGAGGAAGTATAGAATCTGATAATAGTGAAATTGCAAATTCATACAGAAAACTGAGCAGATAAAAGGAGATAGTGTGTTTATGAAGTACAGTGACTATTTCAGTTGAGCTAGCTGGTGTAGAAAGTTATGTGTAAAATATCCAAACCTTGTGGCAATGTCTCAATGTACACAGTGGCATAGTATCAACATTTAGATTTTGACCTCATCTCCTTTCCTTGCTATAGGAAAAGTTTTGCTATTAAGGAAGAAATAGGAGGCCTGAGTCT
The DNA here is from genome assembly GCA_028646515.1 of Pseudochirops corinnae. Taxonomy (NCBI): domain Eukaryota; kingdom Metazoa; phylum Chordata; class Mammalia; order Diprotodontia; family Pseudocheiridae; genus Pseudochirops; species Pseudochirops corinnae. Next base: position 16,165 of record JAQQSV010001064.1, read on the forward strand.
ATACCTCTACAATTAAATTCAACAAACATTTGTTAAGTGCTCATTATGTTCAAGGTACTGTCCTGGGTAAAGAAGATGTAATCAAAAAAAAAGTCTCTGCCCTCACAAAATTAATTGTTATGCTCGTTGGGGGTTAAAATGTATTCAAGTAAATATAAAATAAATGAAAATATTTAGGGGAGGTGAGTAAGGGCTAGAGTACTAACATTTGCATGGCATCAGCAAAGTATGTAGGAGGTACATGCTGGAGGTACAAAAGGAAATGACCCTTGAAGACAACTAAGAAAGTTTGGGATGTATGAAACCAAAGACAAATAACATTCCAGGAATAGGCAACAGTCTGTGCAAGAGTACAGAGAGGGGAAATGGAATGCCACAGGTGGTGAAGAACAACTAGGTAATGTGAAAGACATAGGAGGTGTGGGTGAGGCTGATGATGTGAATGAAGACTGCAAAGACAAACGAGTCTGATTGTGAAGGGTTTGAGATGTTTAACAATACAGTCCTTTACATTTTACTCTAGAGGCAATAGACAGATATTGAACACTCTTGATCAGGGGAATGACATGGTCAAAACAAAGTTTTAGAGATGTCAGTATTATACCTACTTGGAAGATACATATAGGAAGGGAACACACTGGGAATCGGTAGATTAGTTAAGAGGCTTTTTAAAAAGTCCAGGCAAGACATTGGTCATAAAGGTATGAACTAGCCTAGAGTCATGTTTTGATGGAAAATGGATTGTAAGAGTGGAGAGTAGAGTGGGTGGGAGGATTGATACAAGAAATATTTTTTTCAAGTAGAATCAATAATATTTTGAAAATGCTTAGACACAGAGGATAAAGAAGAAGAAAGGGTCAAAGGTAATTGTAAGATTATAAACCCAGATGACTAGAAGGATGCTGGTGCTCTATAGAGAAATAAGAAATTAAGAATAGTAGTGAATTCAGAGAGAAAAAAATCTTATTTGGAGTCAGTTCACCTGGTTTGGAATCCTACTTATTTTGTGACCTTGGGCAAATTACTTAATCTTTCTGATCTAGTTATCATCAACCATCTAGTGAGAAAATATTCATGGATGATCTCTAAGTTTCTTTCCAGCTCTCTAGCTGGGTAACAGAAATTATTTTGTGTTTCCTTGTTAAATAATGACAGCTAATAGAGAGCAGTGAACTTGGAATCAGGAAGCCATCTTCATGAGTTTGAATATGAACTTAGATATTTACTAACTGTATACCATGAGCAAGTCACTTTATCCTGTTTTCCTCAGTTGCTCACCTGTGAAATGAAATGGAGAAGTAAATGGCAAATCATTCCAGTATCCCAGCCAAGAAAACTCCAAATGGCACCATAGAGAATTCAACACAACTGAATTGATTAAGCAATTAATTAAATTAGACTATTTGCCATCAAAATTCAGTACACTGATACTATCTATCTTTTACAATAAGCTTCACTATATTTAAAAGCTAAATAAATTAAGTATACATAGTGTGGCATATAGGAGATAGCTAGGCTGCTCAGTAGATAGAGAACTGGGCCAGGACTCAGGAAGACCACATTTCAAATCCATCCTTAGGCATTTACTAGCTGTGTGAGCCTGGGCAAGTCACTTAATCTCTCTTTGCCTTAATCCACTGGAGAAGGAAATGGAGAACCACTCAGTTTCTTTGCCAAGAAAACCTCATTGACAGCATGGACCATGGGGTTATGAAGAGTCAGACTAAACTGACAGACTGAAGAACGTTAAGGAGACATATTGTTTAGTGTGTGCAAACAAAAGAATAAAAAACAATCAAAATATATTTGTCCTGAAAAGACTAGAAGAAACTCAAATAAGATCCTTATATAAATTTGCACCTTAATTTCTTGTTTCTGTGGCAGTGAAGGTTGTGATTCTCAAGTCTTAGGCAGCCCTTAGCAGACGAAGAAATGAGGAAATTAATTTCTAGAAATAGCACAGTTATTTGAAACTTTTATCCACTGTCTGGTTGTTAAAAAAAGCTCTTTTTTTCTTTTCCAATCTCCACTCCAATTATTTCTCCCTTCCTTACATCCCTATGACTCTTTTCTATCCACAATTTCCTCTCTGATGCCATGAAACCCATCAGCTGTGTTGCTCTCACTGAATTATGCATGTTCTGAAGTACAGCATGGTATGAATTTTTCCAGCCCTCTAAATGTTCCAGATCAGAATTTGGCAAAGGCCCTTAATCCATTTTCCATCGAAGCATTCAGTACAGAGTGGAATTCCACAAGCAGTGTTAGTATAATGGTCATTTGAGATGCCCATTTCTTATAATTAGTAGTACCTCAATATCCTAACAGTTAAGGAAACAGTAACAAGGATTAAAAGACACACACACACACACACACACAAGGACTCAGACCCCAGTACAAATATCCACAAACAAATATAAACCATTGTGGAAAGCAAAACTACAGCTTAAATCCATCCCTATTATCCTTTCCCACCAAGCAATATTTACTGGAGCATGTAGTAAAGGCAATATTGACTAGAGTACTTCAGATGACATGCTGGGAACTATCTAATGATTTGGAGTTTTTCCTCAAGAATTGGTACAAGCCTGAAATCTACCATGAAATCCAGATCAAAGCCAGTGACCAATGACAGGATTCACTCAGGAGTGTCACCACAGCAGTCCTCAGAATTGAGCATAGTAACAATCAAAAACAAACAAAAAAACAGTAAAAAGGATGATTGCAGTTTGAATGAAATGACATCTTTTATGAATTAATGTAGAAACTCAGCTGTGAAGACATGCTACTAGACAAAACTATCTTTTATTTTTTTTTCCTAATTAGGGTCTTTACAGTTAGGTCATATTCCCAATGATAGATTTTCTCTTCTTTTTATGTGTTTTTTCGCTGTAGCTACTGGGTCATAGAAAAAAAACAATGTACCAAATCATTGCCTTATACTTATTTCCTTTGCTCCAATTATCCATATATTAGGCAGCATATCCAGTACATAAGATCTTATTAAATTTCTAGTTCAAGGTTCTTCCATTTTCTTAACGATTTAAGATCACATTGATCTCCCTCCTAAATTCTTTTGAAATCATTGCCCCTACTTTATGTGTATTACCTTATTACATATTGTCCCATTCTCTAATTACCTGATAGAGCTGAAAGAAACATCAGAGGAGTCCAAACCTTTCATTTTATTAATGTGGCCCAGCAAGCTTAAATTACTTGTTGAAAGTCAACAATTTAGGAAATAGGTAGAGCTGGGATTTGAAAATAAACAGTTCCCCTGACTCTCAATCCAGGACCCTGAAGTCTATACGAGGTTGCCTTTAGATTTTCTACAGAACATGCGGCAATTTGATTCCACTGATTCATTATTGTTATTCGATCAAATACAAACTGTGTATATTTATTATTTTAAACCATTTATAAATTGACTCCAGCCTATATTTTCTACTTCATCATATAGTTGGGGGAAGGGAGTTTTTATTTGTTATCCTTTGCTTCTGAGGCATAATTTTCAACAGTTTATCAAGTTTACTCAATGATCGTTTCATAAAGTTGAAGATGATTGGCCTAAATAAGACTTATAAGTAGAGATATCAAACCTTCTGACCAGTTTCTGTATGATTAAAACTTTTTCTTTAATTTCCAATGTAGTCAAAGCATGGTTTACATTGAAAATAAAACAAATAATGGCATAACTTGATTTTATAATATATAGTCATAATATATGCTTTTATGATTATACTATTTTGTTGGTTTAAATATGTTTTCATTTAAGATCCTTTAATGTCAGGTAAAAAGGAATTAAGGAAGAAATCATTTAAAATATGGTTTCAAATGACTGAAAATTGAAAGGCTGTGAGACTTTGTAAATTATTTTGATTTGTAATCACTGACATGAAAAGAGGTTTGCAAACTATTATAGATAACTTGGCCTTCATCATTGAGTTCTATCTCACTTTAATGAGAAATAAGAAGCCCTGATTATAATTTAAAACTTGGTATAAATTTCCCTGAGGGTGTTAGGAAAAAAAGCCAGATGGTCACATCTGTTTAGAGTTGATACTGAGATTAGAGTACGTATGTAACTTGTATTATTTAAAGTTTTAATTTAGATGATCTCAGAGCAATGGAATCAGAACTTTAGAGCTAGAATGGATCTCAAAAAACAACAAAAACAATATCTTAAGAAGTTGACTACAAGTTATGGAAAGCAATATAACAAAGAAGGTTAAAATATACTAACTCAAAATATTAGAGACATCTATTGGTATAGTTGACATTCAGCTGTAGTTGGCCCAACACTACTATGTAGCATGTACATATCTCACTCATCTCCCCTTCCTCTATACACAGTGTCATCAACACTGAAAGATTTTACAATAATAGCACCCTACTAATGAGTAAATAGGGAAGATAGATGGCCTAGTGGAAAGAGTAATGAAGCAATGGAAAAACAAAGACCTGAGTTCAAATCTGCTGTCAGACACTTACTAACTGTGTGATCCTAAGCAAGTCACTTAACCCTGTTTGCCTCAGTTTCTTCATGCATGAGATTGAGGAGAAATTGGCAAACCACTCCAGTAGCTTTGCCAAGAAAACACTAGATGGTGTCATAAAGAATTGGACATGACTGAAAATGATTAAGAAACAATGAATATATTTTTAAAATGTAGATAATATCAGAAAAAGTAATATAAATATTAAAAGAAAAGAAATAAGAAAATGGCAACAAAAGTTCCAGTTAATGTACAATACCGTACAATCATCTCCCTCCCTATAATATCACTCATTCTATTTATTTGTTTTCTCTCTCTTTTCTTTTACTCTAGTCTAAGCCTTAGGCTTACAGTAGCAGCCACTCTTTTGGATGAGCTTCCCTGATGGAACAAATAACCAACAAATAATAAATCAGTCTATCAAATAAAAATTGTCAATTAAATAGGAAGCCTTATATAAAGGAAACATATATATATATGTATATATACTCTCTGTGTCTGACTCTGTCTCTCTCTCTGTCTCTCTGTCTCTGTCTCTCTCTCTCTCTGTCTCTCTCTTTCCATGCACGCATGTACATATAGAATTTTTAATTGAATTTATTTATTTTTTTTAAGTTTTCAATGTTTACTTTTATAAGATTTTAATTTCTAATTTTTTTCCCACTCCCACTCTCCCTTCTCCCCAACATATTATGCAATTTGACATAAGCGATACATGTACAATCATATTAAACATATTTCAGCATTAATTATGCTCTGAAAGAAGAATCAGAACAAAAGGGAAAAACCATGAGAAAGAAAAAAAAGAGAGAAAATAGTATACTCCAATTTGTATTTAGTCTGCATAGTTATTTAGCTATATGTGGAGAGCATTTCCCATCATGATTCTGTTGGAATTTTCTTAGATCCTTGCATTGCTGAGAAGAGCATAGTCTATCAAAGGTCATCATCATACAACATTGCTATGACTGTGTACAATGTTCTCATGGTTCTTCTCACTTTACTTTGCATCAATTCATGTAAGTCATTCCAGTATTTTCTAAAATCTACCTGTTCATAATTTTTTATGAAACAATAAAATCCCATTACATTCACATGCTACAATTTATTCAACCATTCCACAATTAATGGACATCCCTTCAATTCCCAATTCTTGGCCACTACAAAAAAAAAATCTGATATAAAGATATTTGTTTATGTGGGTCCTTTTTCCATTTTTATAATCTCTTTAGGATAGTAGATATTGTGGTAGTATAGCTGCATCAAAGGATATGCACAATTTTGTAGGCCTTTGGACTTTGTTCAAAATTATTCTTCAGAGTGGGTGAATCAGCTCACAATTCCACCAATAATGTTTATTGTTCCAATTTTCCTACATCTTCTCAAATATTTATCATTTTCCTGTTTTATCATGTTAGCCAATATCATAGGTGTTGTGTGGTACCGAAGAATTGATTTAATTTGCATTTCTCCAAACCATAGTGATTTAGAGAATTTTTTTTCATATGACTATAGATCGTTTTAATTTCTTCATCTGAAAACTGCCTATTCGGATACTTTTTTTTAAAATCATGATTTTTAGGTAGACCTAAAATTCTTAAATTGTCTCTTTTGGATCTCTTTTCTGAGTCAGTCATTTTTTACCAATGAGGTATTTTACATTTTCTTCTATTTTTTGCATTCTTTTGATTTTGACCAATTCTTGATGCCTCATAGAGTCATGAGCTTCCACTTGCTCAATTTTAATTTTTAATGAATTTTTTTCTTCAGTTGGTTCTTGTTCTTCCTTTTCCATTTGGTTAATTCTACTTTTTAAGGAGTTTTCTTCAGTGAATTTTTGTACTTCCTTTCTCATTCTGCTAATTCTATTTTTTAAGAAACTGTTTTTTTCATTAGATTTTTTTTTCCATTTAGTTAATTGTATTTTTAAGGAATTATTTTCTTTATTCAATTTTTGTCCTTCCTTTTTCAAGCTGTTAACTTTCTCTTCCATATTTCTTATTTCTTTGCCCAATTTTTCTTCTGCTTCTTTTATTTGACGTTTAAAATTTTTCTGAAGCTCTTCCAAATAATGTTTTTTGGGGGCTTGAGATCAATTCATATTCCCCTTTGATTTTTCAGATGTATGTATACTGACATTGTTGTCCTCTTCCAAGTTGGAAATTCCCTGTCCCCATAGAAACTGTCTTTGGTCAAGGTTCTTTTTCTTCTTCTTGCTCAGAGTATTTGGCTGTTTCCTGGCTTTTAAAATTCATCTCTGTTACTGTGGCTTTTTTTATTGGAGACCAATGTCTCAGTCACTGGTTTTGTGTGCTGGGGCCTCCAGTGTTGGCCGCAAGAGGCTATAGGGATCTGGCAGTTTACCTGGTGCTGAGTTGGGGTCCTAGGCATGATGTTTGGCACGTGATAAGGCCAGGCGGGGTTTTTATGCATTTTCATGGGGCTACCTTGAAGCATGTGGAGGTCTCACCACTGGAAGGCACCTGTTTATCCTAAGTTATGCTGAAGCATGTGGAAGTCTGATCACCATAGGACACCTACCTACCTGTGGCTGCACTGAAGCACATGGAGGTCCATTGGTGGAGGAAGCCTACACACCCAGAAAGTGCTGGTACATGTGGTGGTTCTCTGAGCTACAGTCTGTAAGTTCTCCTGCCTTGCTAAGGCACATAGGGGTCCTCATGTTAGTATTTGCCTTCTCTACTATCCTGGAACTCAGGATCTCCTGTTTTTTTTGCTGAGGTGGGATTTGCTGCTGATTTGGTGGAATCTTTTGTGTCCTGGAAAATGCTATCCTTTTACTTAAATGAGATAGACCTTTCTTGCTGATCATCTCAGTTTCCCGGGACAAAACACTACTCCTCACTGGCTCCACTGTTCCAAGATTTTTTCCCCTGGGGCACTACTTTCTGTTTTGTTTTGTTTTGCTTTTCCCAATGTCAATATGGGAGAGTGACAGCAATTTGCTGCTTACTCCTCCATCTTGACTCTCAGAAATCCCTTAGATTTTTATTTTGATATATAAACCTTTATCTAGGTATATATAGATCCTTATGCAAATATTCATGTTTATATCTCTGTAATTTGGTATACTTCAGGGCAGAGGTACTACTACATGAGATAATCTAAAAAGACTTCATGTTGGATCAGGCCATTGGAGATTGCCTGGAGAACACTGCAGCTGGAAATGCTGCCTGCTATGCTGTCTCCTTTGCTCCCATGGCTCCCTGATCCCTTAGCACCTTCCTACAGTTCCCAGAAACAGGTCCTTGGTAGGAGGAGGAGGGGGCGCCTCTGAATATTTTGGGGTGATCTTATAACTAACATAGTTGTAACTTCAATCTGTAAAAATCTCATTTGTGTTTGGTACCTATGTGATATCAGTTTGTAACATCAGCCTCTTGTAAAAGCCACAAAGCATTAACTCTGTCCCTTCCCTCCCCCCCAGCTGTAAAGCATTAATTCTGTCCCTTCCCTGCCCCCAGCCTAGAGGTATTTCCTCTGAAACCATTAACTCTATAACTATGAGAACAAGAATCTTTAAAGGCACTACCTCATTTTGTTCTAGCAGCCAGCCAAAACAAGACTCATCCATTTGCAAACTGGATGGGTACTTCTTATTTAAATTTGACTGCTGGTTGACTTTATGACGTTTATTAGTCACTCCTTGGCTCCTCTCAGGCCCCTTCCTAACTCCACTTTTGTACACCTAGTTAGCCTAATGAACCTATGACTGACAGTTTTATGTCTTTAAAAACTGCATCTCTAGCCCCTATACTTTGCAGTCTATCTGCCCGCTGCAGAGTGTCACACTTTGCAGGCTTTTTCCTATCACACCTCCTGCCCACTGCAGAGCATAACACTTAAACTCTATAACCCTGCACTTTGCAGGCTTTTAACTCTGCCTTAAATCCCTGTCAGCTTGCAGGTCTCCTTATCCCACCCCTTGCCTCAGTGTAACAATAAACTTTTATAACTCTGCCAAAGACAGCTGAGTCCAGTAATTCTTTTTGGATGACGAATCTAGAAAGGATTTCATTAGAAATCCTCCCCTACTTATACCTATTCAGAGCCATGTTATAAAGATCTTGAAAAGATAATTTTTAAAGCTCATATGTTAGTGTAATGGTGTTAGGGATTCACTAGAACCAGATTGTTTCATGATCCATTTAGGTGATAATAATTCTCTCTCCAGAAGTGCTTTTTGACATCTTCAATCAAATGACTACACAGATGAGGCCCAAGACTCTTTGATCACTTAATCGAGTGATTCCTAATAGGAAGAAGGACATTGCTTCACAAATAATTAAATGATTACCTCTTAGATGCAATGAAAGTGTAGACTGTCATTTGATAGGCAACAATATATGAAAACAATCTTACTATTGCTGAGTGGAAAGAAAGAAAAAGAAAGGAAAGGAAGAAGGAAGAAAGGAAAAAAGGAAAGAACCTGACTTTGAATAGCTTACAAGTTAATGTGTTAGAGTAATATAAAAAATGAAGCTGAAAAGAGAGTATATGTTTGTATTGAATGGGGGGGGGGGTAGTTGTGCTAGAAGGTATCTGTCTAAGGACGTGATATTCATTTGAAGAAAACAAAAGAGCCACTAAAGGAAAGTAGAAAGTTAACCAGAAAGTTCTGACTCTTTACAGAGAAAGGTTTTTTGGAGGAGTTCATTACTCCCCCATCTAGCCTTCAAATCAGAGGCAGCTCAGGGTCCTTAGAAGGTACTGAATATCAAGGCTCAATCAAATCTTCATACTGATAAGATTTTAGGTAATGAGCTTATTTTAGGGGACATATGATATTCTTAGAGTTAAAACCAGGCAGAGCCCTAGGAAAGCTTTCATAGATTACTCTTTATGAATCAGTACACTGAGTTACACTTTTGTTGGATTTGTTTGTATCACTATAAAATCAGTGATTTTCCAAGTCATAAAACTGATTTGAACATGTGAAAGATTTTTTGTTTCTATTCCACAGAGCTGTTTCACCAATAAATTTAATAGTAAATTAAAATAGGAGGCAGGAAAAAAAAATGAACAGTTGGCATAGCAACAGATATAAGAACTGGGAGGATTGTTAGATTAAGATGCTGATTGTCTACTTTGAGCACCACAGACTACATTTTATGGAAATTCCATGACATTGTTTTACTATAGTATGGAGTAAAAATACAAATGAAATGATATTGTGATATGTTTTTAAATGTTTTAAGTAACTTACATATATGAAGGTCAGTTTGGATTAGGACAAGTATGAGGAATTTTTGTGTTTAGAACCCTAAAACATACCTTCAAGAAAACAAAAGCATGTCAAAATAAAAGAAAATAGATTTTGATATCTAAGAGTTTTAATGTAACATAGAACTAAATCTTGATTACATTCATGTAATTGATGAGTTTTAAATAGAGTTCAAACTTCATCTTTTATAATATCATCTTTGTGCTTGCAGAGTTATGCAAATAAATCTCCCTGAATAGAAATGGGAATTTATCCACTGATGTTTCTTTGCCTACATGTCTCAAGTTATACAGATAAGCATGCCCCTGTCATTATGGTAATCATTTCCAAATATGAATTTTAAGAAGGGAATGAAACTTTCAAGTCAAAGTATTTCCTTGCTGACTTTATAGCAGCACAAGTTATCATGTGATGTTCCCATTAGGCATTCCTAATTTAATTTTTTACTGAGGAAAAGGACACACTGTACTAGTTCTCAGGACTACTGAAAAGAGCAGTTTCATATTTAAGCACTATATTGCTATGAATACAAAATATTAAAAGTAGTACTCATTTCATATTAAAAATTAATTTATGTTCTGTTTGAAAAATTAAAAGTAAATATACTCTACAATTTTCTCCTGTAACACTGCTAAATGAAACCTGAACTTATACAAATTTATCATGGCCTTACTACCTTTCAGTCCAGGTTGCTTGAGTTCATGTGCTGCTACAAAATAGAGTAATAAGAAGAAAATTACAAGTGTTATCTTTCTTTGTTCTTTCAAATTCCAACCATCAAAGTTTGTGTGAATTTCAGCCTTTTTTAGGAGCATAGTATAAATTTTAGGACAAAAAAATCTAATTTTCCATAACAGAGCAGGATTCAGTTGTTTTCAAAAATGCATTAATAAATACACATCCATATAATAAGATGAATTTGATAAACTTATATGTAAAGAAAGCTTAATATGCCTCAGGAATTTAAATCAAAACTACACCATTGAGCAAAATAGAATACCTAAGGATTCTTAAAAAAATCAGTCCTTTCTCTTTAGATGAAATTCTTAGACTTCTGTTTGCACTTGCAACATTGTTACATTAGAATTATTTATAATCCTGATGCTGCTTTATTTTTGTCATTACAGAGGGAAAACAGAATTTTAAAGAATCACTTTTTTTCTAATTTTTCTTATGCAGTTAAATATTAGAAAATTAAATCAAAAGAAAAAGTCAAGATTAAAATATTTGTGATTAGATTTTAAAATACATAGTCCAGGACTTGGAGGGTATTGGTGGGGGGGAAGGAACTTTTAACATGCAAGTCCTGCAAATCAAATGGATCCTCAGGTCTCACAGCAATCTAGGTGTCAAATATAGGGGTAAAAATGTGATAATAGTGTTGAATTGTCCATTTAAGGTAAAAGTCATGATTAGCTGGTCTTACTTCTAGTGATTTCCATAGACATAATGAGCTATGAAGTAACTGTAATCTTGCGATAAATAGTTCTCCTAGTCAGTTAAAACTAATTTAACCATCATTTTGTGAAGTATCTGTTATGTTTAAGGCAAACTGTACTGTAAAGTTTTCTTTTTTCTCATTTAGTTCAGTAAGCTGTGAGCAAATAAAAAATAGCTATTGGAGAAAATCATAAAAAAAGTTACATATGGAAAGATGGAGAGAATCAGAATATTCATGCAATTTAAATATTACCCAAATCAAGAAATACGTCTTCTATAAGTGATTAAGCCTATTCCTTTTAGGGGCAGCAATATTCTTTAGGAATTATTTTATTTATATTGAGTCAAGAATTCACATTCTAGAAATATCTACTAATTATAGTTTTTCTTCTACTTATGCAGGTATGCACTATCTCCTCTCCTTACAGAATTAGAGAGTTGTTTAAGAAGCACTGAAGGGGTTGTAGGTGGAAAAAGTTTAAGAAGTCCTTATTTAAAACACTGACATGTTAACTGACTTGTTTAAGATCACTTGAAACACAGAACTTTTACCCAGTTTTTTTTTTTCCTGCCTTAAAATCCAGTTCTCTAATCACTATCATATGATGGCTGTCTAATATGTTGGGAATATCCTTTCTAAAGTGTGGTTCACAGAATGGGATAAAGTCCTATAAACATGGCTGTAATGCCATGCACGAGCAGCTTTCCAAAAGAATGCTACTTTTAAGATTCTGATTACACAATATAGTGAACACTCTATTTATTCCATAAAAAATCAAAGCAAAATATTCACAAAAAATCAAAGTACAGCATTCACAATATTACAACTTATCACAGAAAATCTCAATATAGTATTTACCACAGCTTCTCATTAAAATGGCCACACAGTTTTCACCAAAGTAGTCACAATAGTTTTCAACAAAATAAAGTCATTTAGTACATTCAAGGAGCTTTGCCTCCTTACTCAGTCATTCAGTCATCTCAGAGTACAATAGTCAAAATCTTCCACTCATGGGGCACACTAAGTTAACTAAATCAGTCATGTATTCAGCAATCAATTACTAAATATCATTAATTACTAAATATAATCATTAGAAAATACCTAGACCCTCCACCGCTAGATCACTAGCACATTTACAATTCCTCAGTCAGTATACAGTATCCAAGTAAAGTCTTCTTTCAGCTTGACTCAGGGTGGTCTCTCAGATTCCCTGGATCCCCTTCCATTGGTTCTGGATTCAGAGGCAGACAGCTCCCAGGTCCTTGTCCAGTTCTCCAGGCAGTTCCTGCTCTATTGGAGCTCACAGGGTCCAGTGCATCTCAAATCTTTCACAATTTCTGTTCCAAGGAATTCAAGGCTCAAACAAGCCACAAACAGACAAGTACCCATAATCTATATCACATTAGCCTTGGGAGTTCCCACATACCATTGCAAAATGTCAAAATCACAGAATCTTAGCTAGAAGAGACCTAAGATGCTATCTTGTGCACACATTTCCTGAGAAATTATTCCCTCCACAATCTTCCCCAGAGAGCTGTCATATCCTGTTTGAGACTTCTATTCTCTTCATAAATATCCTGTTATTCCATCTAGGCCTCAATATACCAAGATCTTGAAACCTTTATCAGACATCTTCCACAAAGCTGCTAAAATAATTTTCTTGGTTTAGGAAACTTGCAGGCTCCTGTCTATTTTGTAGGCTTTCTGTAAGCACCAAATGGACTACACACATATGTGTATATATACACATATATCTATATCTACACCTATCTATATCTGTCAATCAATATATATGTATATAGATATATGCACATATGTATGTATATGTATGTATGTGTAGTTAGATATAGATATATCTGTGTATATATGTGTGTGTGTGTTTATATATATATATATATCACATTAAAATGCTCTATAAAAGTTAACTCATCATTATCCTTATTATTAAAGCATTAGTAAGTGTTTCAGTGAATTAAATTCTTTGACTCTGGATAATCTGAAGTGTCTGCTTCAATGGATCATTGGTTTCATCAATGTATCTTCTCTTTCTGAAAGTGCAGATGACAATCCAAGAAGGACTTTTCATCTTCTGTGACTCATCTTCATGTCATCCCAGGTTCCATAGGTTTCATAAGTCCTCAGTCCATAATTTTGGTGGCCTTCTTCTTGGTCTCTTGATTGGTGGTGAATACCAAAGACAACATGAGTGATTGCATGTATATTTGTAGAATTGGGTTGATGTGAGTTAACCTCCTCTACTCCCACAAAACCATGCAGGTCTATTGGGAGCAAGGGCATTGTAATGTAGTCCTTTGTGATACCTTTGTGGAAGAAGGGCATAACAGCAGCAGTTTTTTTGAGAGAGAACTAGAGAAACTCTAGGAGCCCTCCTTGACAACTGATTTCAAGCTTTTTGAAAGCAGTTTTTATCTATTTTGTCATACTGAATTTTTTTTTTATCTACTTGGGGAACTGAATCCACCTAAAATGATTAGAATATGTATTTTAGGAACAGGATTGTTTGTTTTAACCCGCAGGTTTTGAGTGATCCACTGTATGAGATATGGAATCATGACTGAAAAAAAATATTCATAAGCAATCATATATAGAGCATGCTAATATCTTATCCAGGAAACATCTTAAACTTAACATGTCCAAAACTGAACTTATTATCTTTCCAAAAAAATTGACCTCACCTCTAGCCTTCACTTTTGCTATATAGGTAAATATCATCCTCCAACTACCTCAGGCTCAAAGCCTAAGACTCATCCTAGATTTCTCATTATCTCTCATCCACTCCTCCCCACACCCATATGCAATATGTTACCAAGACTTGCTTACTTAAGTTTTGCAACACCTCTTGAAAATTCCTCTTCTCTCTTCTCACATTACCATCACTCCAGTACCAACCCTCATCTTCTCACATCTGGACTATTATGACAGATTGTTGATTGTCTCTCTGCCTCATTTTTTTCTCCCCACTCCAATCTATCCTCCATTCAGCCATCATTGTTGCTAAAGCACAAATCTGATTATGTAAACACCCACTACTCAACAAACTCAAATGTCTCCCAATGGGCTTCAGGAGGAAATGATCTTTTTTGGCATTTAAAGTCTTCTATTAACCAAATTTTCAGTGAATTAAATTCTTCAGCTCTGGATAATCTGAAGTGTATGCTTCAAAGGATCATTGGTTTCGTCAATGTATATTCTCTTTCCAAAAGTGCATATCATAATCCATGCAGGACTTTTTATCTTCTGTGACTCATGTTCTTGTCATCCCAGGTTCCACAGGTTTCATAGGTCCTCGGCCCATAATTTTGGTGCAATCCCCTACTTTTCTAGTTTTCTTACACTTTACTTCTTGTCATGTTCTCTTTCATCCAGTAACATTAGCATCCTGGTTCTTCCATGAAAACCACGCTTTATTACTCAGATCAGGGCATTTTCCCCAGCTGTCCCCTTTCCTGGAGTGCTCTCCCTCTTTGCCTCTGATTATTGAAATACCTGGCATCTTTTAAGTTCCAACTAAAATCCCACCTTCTACAGGAAATCATTCTCAACCCCTCTTAATTCTAGTCCCTTCGTTCTGTTAGTAATTTCCCATTTATTCTGTATGTAGCTTTCTTTGTTTATTTTTACCTGCATGTTGTCATTCCTTTTGATTCTCATTTCCTTGAGGCCAAGAACTGTCTTTTACCTCTTCTTGCATCCTGAGAACTTAGAAAAGTGTCTGGCACATACTAGGTACTTAATGAAAATTTAGTGATTAATAGGAATCAACAAAAGGCATGATAGTAAACTTTAGGAATTTTGGCAGAGTCACCAGGGAATTTATGAAAGAATACTTCAAGATTTCTCATAGAGGTGGCTAGGTGGTGCAGTGAATAGAGCACCAGTCCTGGAGTCAGGAGGACCAGAGTTTAAATCTGATGTCAGAGACTTAACACTTATTAGCCATCTGACCTTGGGCAAGTTGCTTAACCCCAATTGCACTGCCTTCCCCCTCCAAAAAAAATTTCCCATAACATGGCATAGAGCAAAGGGAAGAACCATGGTACAGTGGAAAGAGTACTTGCTCTATTGTTCTAGGACTTGGGTTCAAATAATGCCTCTGATGTTTACTTACATATGTGACACTGAGTGAAGCATTTGAACTTTATGGGCTGTAATTTCCTTAACATAATTTTTTTTTTTGCTTTTTGGAGGGGGGAGGGCAGGGCAATTGGGGTTAAATGACTTGCCCAAGGTAACATGGCTAGTTAAGTGTTAAGTGTCCATCCCTCTTAAAGCAATTCTTAATTCAAAATGCAGGCACTAAAGTAGATGGCCTCTGAGGCCCCTCTTAGTTCTAGATTTAGAATCCTTAGAATCTTCTGTAGAATCCTTAACTGTTGGGACTGATTTGTTTTTGTCTTTGTATGCTCAGTGTCCAGTTCCAAACAATGCACATAGCAAGCATTGAATAATCCTTATTAAATTGAACCTATTAAACTCCTCCATGTTGGACATTTAGAGAGATAGATAGACAGTAGAATAAATAATGGACCACTTTGGAAGTTTGAGCATAAATATGTCTCCAGAAAAAAAAAAAAACACTAAAAGTTAGAGTAGAACTAATTAGACAACTTAGATAACTTCCTACAGTACAACACACAAGAGAGCACATTAAGGTACATATTTGAATCTAATTTTAGAATTTAGAATTTGGATACTGGCAGATTTTAATCTCTGTAGCACATAGTTTATGATAAATCAGGTTATACATATCAATGCATACTAAAAGAGAGTCTCTACTTGACAGGAACACCAAAGTTTTGCGATTTTGAAATCTTGATTAAAGCACCCACATGCCCTGTACATGCTTCAAACAAGCTCCATTGAAAAGATACACTGATAAATTGGTGATTTAAGGTAGCACTAAATTATTAGATAGAATCTTTAAGTAGAAAGAAATCTTCATGGTCATTTAGTTAAACTTGTTTATTTTTTAGAGGAGGATTAGAATTGCAGAGTGATAAGTGATATGTTCAATTTTATTTTTGTGGTTAAGGTCCCAATATAAATGCAGGTTCTACTATGCTGTTGATATTTTAAAATATATTTAAAGTATCACATTCTAATGTTTACTATAAATTCAGAAACTAAGGCTAAAATTCTCTTTTTGTGCAGACATATAATAAGAGCATGCCAAAAATATATCTATCCAGGTTATCAATGGTGGGTCTATAGGAATTAATAGAAACTTCAGAAAAGTTTATGGAAGAGGGGTTTCATTACTCTGTCATAATCATTTGAAAGAGTATGGTGTTCATAAATGAATAAATCATTCCAATGTATGAACTAGGTGTGAGTGAAGCCTGAGCAGCTCTATTGAATCAGTCACTTCATTAAAAATATTTTAATTAACTGCCAAAAAAAAACCCAGTCCTTGATAAAGTGGAAAGAAATGAAATGAGGGCCACATAAGAAATGTCTCAGTGAAAGAAATTCAGCTGTACCTTGGGGGTTTTGAATAAATTAGCAAATCGGTTTAGAACTCCAGAGATGTCAGGAATAACCAAAGAAACACCAATTCAAGTCAATATTCTGAGAATCTTTGAGGTGGAGAAAGAAGAGGTGCATTGGATAGAGTACTGGACCTAGAGTCTGGAAGACTTATCTTCATTAGTTCCTATATACTTAGTAGGTGTAGGACCCTGGGCATGTTATTTAAGCCTGTTTGCCTCAATTGCTTATCTGTAAAAGGAGCTGCAGAAGGAAATGCCAAACCACTCCAGTATTTTTGCCAAGAAAACCACAAAGGAGATCACAAAGAGTTGGATATGAGAGAAAAATGACTGAACAGGGAAAGAGACAAGTCCTTTACCAATAGAAGATCTTGTGAAATTCTGAGGACCAGAGGATTCATAGTATTTTATTAATAGCATAGCAATGACACTAGAATAATAGAAACTAATGGAAGTATCAGCATTAGAATTCAAGGACAAATTAGATGCATAGAGGAATAGCAGCTTCAAGATTCCATAAGGAATCCAGCAGAAAACTCCGACCAACTAACCATTATGTTCAATCAGAGTACAGCTTCATTTCAACTAACTATTATGTTCAATCAGAGTATATCAGTCCTTTTATTTCTACCTGAAGCCTACCAAAATAAAGAAAAAGTATGAAGTGAACAAGAAAAATGGCTAGGGTTATTTTTTAGAGATCCAGACATCAAAAGGGCACAACTGAGCTATTTATGTAGATCAAATCAAACTAATATGAATTATACTGTATGAGGGAACAAATAATTACTATTGTATTTTGGCTCTAAGAGAGTAAGAGCAGGAATCCATTTGACCACTAAAATTTTAAATTGTAATTTGTAGAAGTGACTTAATAAAAATAATTTTTGAAACTGCTAAGCTTTTCCTTGAAATATATAAGCATGATCCTGCTAGATAGTTATTTTCACATTTGAGATTTTGGACTTAGTAATGTTTAAAAATTCCATGAGGCTGACAACTCTAAAAGATTCATGATGGAAAGAGATATTCACATCCAGAGAAAATAATTGAATGCTGATTGAAGCAAACTACTTGCGCTCTCTCTTTTGTGTGTGTGTGTGTGTGTGTGTTTTGTTTCATTCCCTCTTACTTGTTGTTCACTCCATTGGATAAAATTCTTCTTTACAACTTGACTAATGTTTAAGGCAAAGGTATTTGTAGAATCTGTATCAGATTGCACACCACCATGGGAGGTTAGGTGGAGGACAGGGAAGGGGAGAAAATTTGGATCTCAAGGGATTGTGTTGCAAACTAAAAGTGAATGAATAATTTTAAAAAAAAATCCATGAGGCTGAAAAATGCATTAGAATATCATCAATCAGTAGTCCCCTTGAACTTTAAGTCAAATGAGTTATTTCAACAAATCTATAGTCTATCTTTTAAAAATGTAATTTTTTTTTATTTAACAAGTATCTATTTTCTTGATTTCTCATTCCCCCTACCAAAATTTATGACAAAAAAAGAAGAAAAAATAACATGTACCAAGCATGTCAAGTTTTGCAAAGTAAGTTCCCACATAGTGTCCAGAAATATGTGTCTTATTTTGCATCTTAATTCTATCACCAGGATCTTAAGAGGTAAATAACATGACATCTTATGTCCTCTGGAATCATGGTTTTGCATTGAATTGACAAGCATTCTCAAATCTTCCAAAGTTTTCTATGAACAATATTTGTAATACATTTTCCCCCTCATGGCTCAGTTCATTTTACTTTGCATAAGTTCAGAGAGATTTCCTCAGTTTTCTGAATCCATATACTTCATCATTTCTCCTGGTATAACAATATTGCATCATATTCCTATGCCATAATTTGTTTAACATTTCCTCAATTTGTGGGTGCCATTTAGTTTGTAGGTTTTTTTGAAATTCAAAATGAGTAGTAAAATTATTGTTGCATATATAGGTTCATTTACTCTTTTTTTAATCTTTGTAGAAAGAGACCTAGCAGTGGTATAAATTCCTCAAAGGGTTGGGACAGTTTAGTAACTTTGGGTACATATTTCGCAATTGCTATCCAGAATAGCTAGACCAATTTATGGGTATATCATCAGGGCTTTAAAGTACATATTTTGTGGAAACTTGTTGAGAAATTAACATTTTCCTTGTTGATGATCTTATAAAAACTGATGGTTGTGAAGTAGAACCTCAGAATTACTTTAATTTGCATTTCTTGAATTATTAATAATTTTGAGCATTTTATATTATTGCTGATTTTTTTCTTTGAAAATTGCCTATCCATATCTTTTCATAACATCTCTTGGGTAATGGAACTATAGTCTAGCTTATGAACACTAGATGTTATAAATGCATGATCATGGGATGAAATCCATTTTATTAATATAATATAACTAGATTATTATACCAAACAGGAAAAAATGTAGTACACTAATGGTAATTACTCTTGTCTCTTTACTGGTTTGTGCAAAAGGAAAAAATCCATTTAAAACATTTAAAGTTATAAAATTGACTTTGTAAGGCACATAAATGTATGCTGAAATCTGAAATATTCAATAAGTACGCAACTTTCAAAATTGCATATCTTTTAAAATTAAACTAAAAGGATGGTAAAGGAGGATGACTTTTACTGTACCCATTAAAATACTCTGCAATCTAGTTCATTTCAGTTTCTCAGAATAACATAAACTTCATCTCTAGTCTTTTTCCAACTTTTAGTTTGCAATCCTGCTCCAAAATGAAAGTCTACAATAATCAGAGAACAACAGAGTGACTGTTTTTCATATGTTTGACGTGAAATACCGTAATTCACTTATTTATAGGAGAAGCTTAAAGGAAAGGTTGTCTACTTGGAATGAACTGAAAATTCTGATGGATCTGCTAGATAGGAAAATTGTGTAATTCCCTGAAAACTTGAAAAAGGACTACCTTTGCTAAGTGTTGCAAGGTCAGTGAAATTCAGGTGATTTGTCACAAGGATTATTGTGTTAACAAGTTCGAACTATCTTCCATCTCCCACCTTTTGAAATACAGTGGTGTACCAATATTGTGATACATGCACAAACATAAACATATACTCACATGTTTAAGTGTAAACATATGTGTCATGCATGCATATGTGTGCACAAACACACATGTATTAATGTGTGTTCATGCATATTCATGCATACACAAACAGGAAAATTAAAATCAGGAATTAGGAAAACAAGAAAAAAATCATTCTTTTAATAGCCCTGTCTCTTTTCATTACCTGAATTTTCACCTTATTTCTGATATTTTAAAAAGGTCTTACCATATAGTAAATTATGTTGCTTAAAAAAAAAAAAAGAATAGTGGTTTATTTCAGTTGGAATAGAGGAGCCATAATCGACTATCATTCACTATCTATCTATTGCATCACTAATTTATTATTTTTGCTTTTTTTTGTCTATTAACTTATTTATTTTCATTCGTTTATTCATCCATTTATTTATTTGTTTTGTTCATTCACTTCTTTGTTTATCACTTATTTATTCATTAATTCATGAATTTCCATATTCATTTATTTTCCTGTTCTTTTATTTATCTTTCTCTCTATTTATTTATTGGGTATCAAAAGGGAAGGATAGATGTCTGTAAAATACAAAATCCAAACACACACAAGTCATACGTTGCTGTGTTAAGCAAGAAAAATGAAGCAGTTAGGTGGCATCATGAATAAAGTGTTGACCCTTAAGTCAGGAAGACTTGAGTTCAAATCCAGTCTCATAAAGTTAATGGCTGTATGACTTTTGTAAAATCATTTAATCTCTGTCTGCCTTAGTTTCCTCAAGTATAAAATAGGGGAAGCAATACGACCTATCTCTCAGGGTTTTGTGAGGATCAAATGAGATAGTACTTGGAAAGTGCTTAGCACAGTTCCTGGCACATATAGTAAGTGCTATATAAATTCCAAAATAACAAAATTAACTACTACTACTACTACTACTACTATTACTACTACTACTACTACTACTACTACTACTACTACTATGACCACCACCACTATTACAGAATGAAAAGCTCATAGATATTGATATAAATATATTTTTTAAAAATCATATGTTAGCTATGAACTTTTGTATTTCTTACTGTTGTCACAGTGAAAACCATACTCATTTAAGAGTAAGGGCAATCTACATTTGTGTCACAATATCATTCTTTCCATACTATTCTGAATCTCTCCAAGGTAAGGTTATATTTCTTGTGCATTTGTCAGTTAAAGAGAACAAGCTGGATCATAGAATCAAAGAAAGAAAAAAGGTAACATTATTTTCCTTTCTATCAGTTTTAATTTTAAGTAAGGAAACTGTATCAACACACACATATACACACACACACAGTACTTGAAGCACTTAAAATTATTGGCCTCATAATGAAAGCCATTTCCAGCTTTCTTTCTTAGGTATTTTTTTCTCATTATAAATTTAAAAGAGGAGTGAGCCATTTCGATGGTTAGAGAGCTTTCTTGAGAGCTAAGAAATCTGAATTCAGTTCTTGCCTATGACATATAGATTTCGTAAGACTAGGCATCAATTTTCAGCAAATTTATATTGTGGAGGTGATATTGATAGAGGGAGTTTCCTCATTTGCAAGTTCTCTATACCAATTAATTAAAGATTCCAGTCCCTATCCAGAAGTTTAAAAGTAATGATTTAAAAGAACCATGGTTTCCACAAGTTGACCTCTCCACTAATACATTTTATTAACCTGTATGCCAATGTCTCCACTGAAGAGCCTATATCACCAGAACTCTAATTTGTTTGGTATTATTTCCATTGTTGTTGTTTTACTTTTCTGAGGCTACTAATTCATTTTGTACCATTTTCTCTTAATTCTCTTTATACAGCTTATTCATTTTTATATACACTCACACATGCATATGTATATGGATGTATATATTCATATATGTATGCATCCATGTATGTGTGTATGTGCATACATGTGGATATATATGCTTATACAAGTACACAATGTGCGTGCACAAATATATAATTACAGTATATATAAATATAGGTACATATATCCATACAGTATACATACACAATCATATGCATATACAGTGCCTAGAACATAGCAGGTAAGGAGAAAATGGACAAAACTTGTTTGCTATAAGTTTAGGGGAATCATTTTCTCTTCCCCTTCTAACACTGAAAAGTAATCTTAAAAGTCACAGAGATGGAAACTACCAGGATGTGGAAATTTAAAAAAAACTCACAATCTCAGAATATATCCTATTACCATTTTATCTCAAAGGGAGGCCTTGAATGTCTTTGAACTGGGTCCAACTTAGGCATTCTGAAGAAATTATAGAGAGCTTCTGCCCTATCATGATGGTCTGATGAGATTAACTAAATGACGACACCCCAACTAAAATCGACCTGATATCTGGTAACATCAATGTTAAGGATGCCCTCCACCCAAGACTTGATATCCTATCCCTATTTATCAACCTCCCAAATAATGAAAGTGACTGAACAGCTTCACCCAATGGGTTTCTTTTACCACCTGCCCTAATTCTGCGTAAAAGTAGTTATGCATACACAATGAAACTTTGATAAATGCATATATACATGCATACATGTGTATATATATATATATATATATATAT
>JAQQSV010001064.1:38583-76867 GCA_028646515.1 Pseudochirops corinnae
CATCCTTAACATTGATGTTACCAGATATCAGGTCGATTTTAGTTGGGGTGTCGTCATTTAGTTAATCTCATCAGACCATCATGATAGGGCAGAAGCTCTCTATAATTTCTTCAGAATGCCTAAGTTGGACCCAGTTCAAAGACATTCAAGGCCTCCCTTTGAGATAAAATGGTAATAGGATATATTCTGAGATTGTGAGTTTTTTTTAAATTTCCACATCCTGGTAGTTTCCATCTCTGTGACTTTTAAGATTACTTTTCAGTGTTAGAAGGGGAAGAGAAAATGATTCCCCTAAACTTATAGCAAACAAGTTTTGTCCATTTTCTCCTTACCTGCTATGTTCTAGGCACTGTATATGCATATGATTGTGTATGTATACTGTATGGATATATGTACCTATATTTATATATACTGTAATTATATATTTGTGCACGCACATTGTGTACTTGTATAAGCATATATATCCACATGTATGCACATACACACATACATGGATGCATACATATATGAATATATACATCCATATACATATGCATGTGTGAGTGTATATAAAAATGAATAAGCTGTATAAAGAGAATTAAGAGAAAATGGTACAAAATGAATTAGTAGCCTCAGAAAAGTAAAACAACAACAATGGAAATAATACCAAACAAATTAGAGTTCTGGTGATATAGGCTCTTCAGTGGAGACATTGGCATACAGGTTAATAAAATGTATTAGTGGAGAGGTCAACTTGTGGAAACCATGGTTCTTTTAAATCATTACTTTTAAACTTCTGGATAGGGACTGGAATCTTTAATTAATTGGTATAGAGAACTTGCAAATGAGGAAACTCCCTCTATCAATATCACCTCCACAATATAAATTTGCTGAAAATTGATGCCTAGTCTTACGAAATCTATATGTCATAGGCAAGAACTGAATTCAGATTTCTTAGCTCTCAAGAAAGCTCTCTAACCATCGAAATGGCTCACTCCTCTTTTAAATTTATAATGAGAAAAAAATACCTAAGAAAGAAAGCTGGAAATGGCTTTCATTATGAGGCCAATAATTTTAAGTGCTTCAAGTACTGTGTGTGTGTGTATATGTGTGTGTTGATACAGTTTCCTTACTTAAAATTAAAACTGATAGAAAGGAAAATAATGTTACCTTTTTTCTTTCTTTGATTCTATGATCCAGCTTGTTCTCTTTAACTGACAAATGCACAAGAAATATAACCTTACCTTGGAGAGATTCAGAATAGTATGGAAAGAATGATATTGTGACACAAATGTAGATTGCCCTTACTCTTAAATGAGTATGGTTTTCACTGTGACAACAGTAAGAAATACAAAAGTTCATAGCTAACATATGATTTTTAAAAAATATATTTATATCAATATCTATGAGCTTTTCATTCTGTAATAGTGGTGGTGGTCATAGTAGTAGTAGTAGTAGTAGTAGTAGTAGTAGTAGTAATAGTAGTAGTAGTAGTAGTAGTAGTTAATTTTGTTATTTTGGAATTTATATAGCACTTACTATATGTGCCAGGAACTGTGCTAAGCACTTTCCAAGTACTATCTCATTTGATCCTCACAAAACCCTGAGAGATAGGTCGTATTGCTTCCCCTATTTTATACTTGAGGAAACTAAGGCAGACAGAGATTAAATGATTTTACAAAAGTCATACAGCCATTAACTTTATGAGACTGGATTTGAACTCAAGTCTTCCTGACTTAAGGGTCAACACTTTATTCATGATGCCACCTAACTGCTTCATTTTTCTTGCTTAACACAGCAACGTATGACTTGTGTGTGTTTGGATTTTGTATTTTACAGACATCTATCCTTCCCTTTTGATACCCAATAAATAAATAGAGAGAAAGATAAATAAAAGAACAGGAAAATAAATGAATATGGAAATTCATGAATTAATGAATAAATAAGTGATAAACAAAGAAGTGAATGAACAAAACAAATAAATAAATGGATGAATAAACGAATGAAAATAAATAAGTTAATAGACAAAAAAAAGCAAAAATAATAAATTAGTGATGCAATAGATAGATAGTGAATGATAGTCGATTATGGCTCCTCTATTCCAACTGAAATAAACCACTATTCTTTTTTTTTTTTTAAGCAACATAATTTACTATATGGTAAGACCTTTTTAAAATATCAGAAATAAGGTGAAAATTCAGGTAATGAAAAGAGACAGGGCTATTAAAAGAATGATTTTTTTCTTGTTTTCCTAATTCCTGATTTTAATTTTCCTGTTTGTGTATGCATGAATATGCATGAACACACATTAATACATGTGTGTTTGTGCACACATATGCATGCATGACACATATGTTTACACTTAAACATGTGAGTATATGTTTATGTTTGTGCATGTATCACAATATTGGTACACCACTGTATTTCAAAAGGTGGGAGATGGAAGATAGTTCGAACTTGTTAACACAATAATCCTTGTGACAAATCACCTGAATTTCACTGACCTTGCAACACTTAGCAAAGGTAGTCCTTTTTCAAGTTTTCAGGGAATTACACAATTTTCCTATCTAGCAGATCCATCAGAATTTTCAGTTCATTCCAAGTAGACAACCTTTCCTTTAAGCTTCTCCTATAAATAAGTGAATTACGGTATTTCACGTCAAACATATGAAAAACAGTCACTCTGTTGTTCTCTGATTATTGTAGACTTTCATTTTGGAGCAGGATTGCAAACTAAAAGTTGGAAAAAGACTAGAGATGAAGTTTATGTTATTCTGAGAAACTGAAATGAACTAGATTGCAGAGTATTTTAATGGGTACAGTAAAAGTCATCCTCCTTTACCATCCTTTTAGTTTAATTTTAAAAGATATGCAATTTTGAAAGTTGCGTACTTATTGAATATTTCAGATTTCAGCATACATTTATGTGCCTTACAAAGTCAATTTTATAACTTTAAATGTTTTAAATGGATTTTTTCCTTTTGCACAAACCAGTAAAGAGACAAGAGTAATTACCATTAGTGTACTACATTTTTTCCTGTTTGGTATAATAATCTAGTTATATTATATTAATAAAATGGATTTCATCCCATGATCATGCATTTATAACATCTAGTGTTCATAAGCTAGACTATAGTTCCATTACCCAAGAGATGTTATGAAAAGATATGGATAGGCAATTTTCAAAGAAAAAAATCAGCAATAATATAAAATGCTCAAAATTATTAATAATTCAAGAAATGCAAATTAAAGTAATTCTGAGGTTCTACTTCACAACCATCAGTTTTTATAAGATCATCAACAAGGAAAATGTTAATTTCTCAACAAGTTTCCACAAAATATGTACTTTAAAGCCCTGATGATATACCCATAAATTGGTCTAGCTATTCTGGATAGCAATTGCGAAATATGTACCCAAAGTTACTAAACTGTCCCAACCCTTTGAGGAATTTATACCACTGCTAGGTCTCTTTCTACAAAGATTAAAAAAAGAGTAAATGAACCTATATATGCAACAATAATTTTACTACTCATTTTGAATTTCAAAAAAACCTACAAACTAAATGGCACCCACAAATTGAGGAAATGTTAAACAAATTATGGCATAGGAATATGATGCAATATTGTTATACCAGGAGAAATGATGAAGTATATGGATTCAGAAAACTGAGGAAATCTCTCTGAACTTATGCAAAGTAAAATGAACTGAGCCATGAGGGGGAAAATGTATTACAAATATTGTTCATAGAAAACTTTGGAAGATTTGAGAATGCTTGTCAATTCAATGCAAAACCATGATTCCAGAGGACATAAGATGTCATGTTATTTACCTCTTAAGATCCTGGTGATAGAATTAAGATGCAAAATAAGACACATATTTCTGGACACTATGTGGGAACTTACTTTGCAAAACTTGACATGCTTGGTACATGTTATTTTTTCTTCTTTTTTTGTCATAAATTTTGGTAGGGGGAATGAGAAATCAAGAAAATAGATACTTGTTAAATAAAAAAAAATTACATTTTTAAAAGATAGACTATAGATTTGTTGAAATAACTCATTTGACTTAAAGTTCAAGGGGACTACTGATTGATGATATTCTAATGCATTTTTCAGCCTCATGGATTTTTTTTTAAAATTATTCATTCACTTTTAGTTTGCAACACAATCCCTTGAGATCCAAATTTTCTCCCCTTCCCTGTCCTCCACCTAACCTCCCATGGTGGTGTGCAATCTGATACAGATTCTACAAATACCTTTGCCTTAAACATTAGTCAAGTTGTAAAGAAGAATTTTATCCAATGGAGTGAACAACAAGTAAGAGGGAATGAAACAAAACACACACACACACACACACACAAAAGAGAGAGCGCAAGTAGTTTGCTTCAATCAGCATTCAATTATTTTCTCTGGATGTGAATATCTCTTTCCATCATGAATCTTTTAGAGTTGTCAGCCTCATGGAATTTTTAAACATTACTAAGTCCAAAATCTCAAATGTGAAAATAACTATCTAGCAGGATCATGCTTATATATTTCAAGGAAAAGCTTAGCAGTTTCAAAAATTATTTTTATTAAGTCACTTCTACAAATTACAATTTAAAATTTTAGTGGTCAAATGGATTCCTGCTCTTACTCTCTTAGAGCCAAAATACAATAGTAATTATTTGTTCCCTCATACAGTATAATTCATATTAGTTTGATTTGATCTACATAAATAGCTCAGTTGTGCCCTTTTGATGTCTGGATCTCTAAAAAATAACCCTAGCCATTTTTCTTGTTCACTTCATACTTTTTCTTTATTTTGGTAGGCTTCAGGTAGAAATAAAAGGACTGATATACTCTGATTGAACATAATAGTTAGTTGAAATGAAGCTGTACTCTGATTGAACATAATGGTTAGTTGGTCGGAGTTTTCTGCTGGATTCCTTATGGAATCTTGAAGCTGCTATTCCTCTATGCATCTAATTTGTCCTTGAATTCTAATGCTGATACTTCCATTAGTTTCTATTATTCTAGTGTCATTGCTATGCTATTAATAAAATACTATGAATCCTCTGGTCCTCAGAATTTCACAAGATCTTCTATTGGTAAAGGACTTGTCTCTTTCCCTGTTCAGTCATTTTTCTCTCATATCCAACTCTTTGTGATCTCCTTTGTGGTTTTCTTGGCAAAAATACTGGAGTGGTTTGGCATTTCCTTCTGCAGCTCCTTTTACAGATAAGCAATTGAGGCAAACAGGCTTAAATAACATGCCCAGGGTCCTACACCTACTAAGTATATAGGAACTAATGAAGATAAGTCTTCCAGACTCTAGGTCCAGTACTCTATCCAATGCACCTCTTCTTTCTCCACCTCAAAGATTCTCAGAATATTGACTTGAATTGGTGTTTCTTTGGTTATTCCTGACATCTCTGGAGTTCTAAACCGATTTGCTAATTTATTCAAAACCCCCAAGGTACAGCTGAATTTCTTTCACTGAGACATTTCTTATGTGGCCCTCATTTCATTTCTTTCCACTTTATCAAGGACTGGGTTTTTTTTTGGCAGTTAATTAAAATATTTTTAATGAAGTGACTGATTCAATAGAGCTGCTCAGGCTTCACTCACACCTAGTTCATACATTGGAATGATTTATTCATTTATGAACACCATACTCTTTCAAATGATTATGACAGAGTAATGAAACCCCTCTTCCATAAACTTTTCTGAAGTTTCTATTAATTCCTATAGACCCACCATTGATAACCTGGATAGATATATTTTTGGCATGCTCTTATTATATGTCTGCACAAAAAGAGAATTTTAGCCTTAGTTTCTGAATTTATAGTAAACATTAGAATGTGATACTTTAAATATATTTTAAAATATCAACAGCATAGTAGAACCTGCATTTATATTGGGACCTTAACCACAAAAATAAAATTGAACATATCACTTATCACTCTGCAATTCTAATCCTCCTCTAAAAAATAAACAAGTTTAACTAAATGACCATGAAGATTTCTTTCTACTTAAAGATTCTATCTAATAATTTAGTGCTACCTTAAATCACCAATTTATCAGTGTATCTTTTCAATGGAGCTTGTTTGAAGCATGTACAGGGCATGTGGGTGCTTTAATCAAGATTTCAAAATCGCAAAACTTTGGTGTTCCTGTCAAGTAGAGACTCTCTTTTAGTATGCATTGATATGTATAACCTGATTTATCATAAACTATGTGCTACAGAGATTAAAATCTGCCAGTATCCAAATTCTAAATTCTAAAATTAGATTCAAATATGTACCTTAATGTGCTCTCTTGTGTGTTGTACTGTAGGAAGTTATCTAAGTTGTCTAATTAGTTCTACTCTAACTTTTAGTGTTTTTTTTTTTTTCTGGAGACATATTTATGCTCAAACTTCCAAAGTGGTCCATTATTTATTCTACTGTCTATCTATCTCTCTAAATGTCCAACATGGAGGAGTTTAATAGGTTCAATTTAATAAGGATTATTCAATGCTTGCTATGTGCATTGTTTGGAACTGGACACTGAGCATACAAAGACAAAAACAAATCAGTCCCAACAGTTAAGGATTCTACAGAAGATTCTAAGGATTCTAAATCTAGAACTAAGAGGGGCCTCAGAGGCCATCTACTTTAGTGCCTGCATTTTGAATTAAGAATTGCTTTAAGAGGGATGGACACTTAACACTTAACTAGCCATGTTACCTTGGGCAAGTCATTTAACCCCAATTGCCCTGCCCTCCCCCCTCCAAAAAGCAAAAAAAAAAATTATGTTAAGGAAATTACAGCCCATAAAGTTCAAATGCTTCACTCAGTGTCACATATGTAAGTAAACATCAGAGGCATTATTTGAACCCAAGTCCTAGAACAATAGAGCAAGTACTCTTTCCACTGTACCATGGTTCTTCCCTTTGCTCTATGCCATGTTATGGGAAATTTTTTTTGGAGGGGGAAGGCAGTGCAATTGGGGTTAAGCAACTTGCCCAAGGTCAGATGGCTAATAAGTGTTAAGTCTCTGACATCAGATTTAAACTCTGGTCCTCCTGACTCCAGGACTGGTGCTCTATTCACTGCACCACCTAGCCACCTCTATGAGAAATCTTGAAGTATTCTTTCATAAATTCCCTGGTGACTCTGCCAAAATTCCTAAAGTTTACTATCATGCCTTTTGTTGATTCCTATTAATCACTAAATTTTCATTAAGTACCTAGTATGTGCCAGACACTTTTCTAAGTTCTCAGGATGCAAGAAGAGGTAAAAGACAGTTCTTGGCCTCAAGGAAATGAGAATCAAAAGGAATGACAACATGCAGGTAAAAATAAACAAAGAAAGCTACATACAGAATAAATGGGAAATTACTAACAGAACGAAGGGACTAGAATTAAGAGGGGTTGAGAATGATTTCCTGTAGAAGGTGGGATTTTAGTTGGAACTTAAAAGATGCCAGGTATTTCAATAATCAGAGGCAAAGAGGGAGAGCACTCCAGGAAAGGGGACAGCTGGGGAAAATGCCCTGATCTGAGTAATAAAGCGTGGTTTTCATGGAAGAACCAGGATGCTAATGTTACTGGATGAAAGAGAACATGACAAGAAGTAAAGTGTAAGAAAACTAGAAAAGTAGGGGATTGCACCAAAATTATGGGCCGAGGACCTATGAAACCTGTGGAACCTGGGATGACAAGAACATGAGTCACAGAAGATAAAAAGTCCTGCATGGATTATGATATGCACTTTTGGAAAGAGAATATACATTGACGAAACCAATGATCCTTTGAAGCATACACTTCAGATTATCCAGAGCTGAAGAATTTAATTCACTGAAAATTTGGTTAATAGAAGACTTTAAATGCCAAAAAAGATCATTTCCTCCTGAAGCCCATTGGGAGACATTTGAGTTTGTTGAGTAGTGGGTGTTTACATAATCAGATTTGTGCTTTAGCAACAATGATGGCTGAATGGAGGATAGATTGGAGTGGGGAGAAAAAAATGAGGCAGAGAGACAATCAACAATCTGTCATAATAGTCCAGATGTGAGAAGATGAGGGTTGGTACTGGAGTGATGGTAATGTGAGAAGAGAGAAGAGGAATTTTCAAGAGGTGTTGCAAAACTTAAGTAAGCAAGTCTTGGTAACATATTGCATATGGGTGTGGGGAGGAGTGGATGAGAGATAATGAGAAATCTAGGATGAGTCTTAGGCTTTGAGCCTGAGGTAGTTGGAGGATGATATTTACCTATATAGCAAAAGTGAAGGCTAGAGGTGAGGTCAATTTTTTTGGAAAGATAATAAGTTCAGTTTTGGACATGTTAAGTTTAAGATGTTTCCTGGATAAGATATTAGCATGCTCTATATATGATTGCTTATGAATATTTTTTTTCAGTCATGATTCCATATCTCATACAGTGGATCACTCAAAACCTGCGGGTTAAAACAAACAATCCTGTTCCTAAAATACATATTCTAATCATTTTAGGTGGATTCAGTTCCCCAAGTAGATAAAAAAAAAATTCAGTATGACAAAATAGATAAAAACTGCTTTCAAAAAGCTTGAAATCAGTTGTCAAGGAGGGCTCCTAGAGTTTCTCTAGTTCTCTCTCAAAAAAACTGCTGCTGTTATGCCCTTCTTCCACAAAGGTATCACAAAGGACTACATTACAATGCCCTTGCTCCCAATAGACCTGCATGGTTTTGTGGGAGTAGAGGAGGTTAACTCACATCAACCCAATTCTACAAATATACATGCAATCACTCATGTTGTCTTTGGTATTCACCACCAATCAAGAGACCAAGAAGAAGGCCACCAAAATTATGGACTGAGGACTTATGAAACCTATGGAACCTGGGATGACATGAAGATGAGTCACAGAAGATGAAAAGTCCTTCTTGGATTGTCATCTGCACTTTCAGAAAGAGAAGATACATTGATGAAACCAATGATCCATTGAAGCAGACACTTCAGATTATCCAGAGTCAAAGAATTTAATTCACTGAAACACTTACTAATGCTTTAATAATAAGGATAATGATGAGTTAACTTTTATAGAGCATTTTAATGTGATATATATATATATATAAACACACACACACATATATACACAGATATATCTATATCTAACTACACATACATACATATACATACATATGTGCATATATCTATATACATATATATTGATTGACAGATATAGATAGGTGTAGATATAGATATATGTGTATATATACACATATGTGTGTAGTCCATTTGGTGCTTACAGAAAGCCTACAAAATAGACAGGAGCCTGCAAGTTTCCTAAACCAAGAAAATTATTTTAGCAGCTTTGTGGAAGATGTCTGATAAAGGTTTCAAGATCTTGGTATATTGAGGCCTAGATGGAATAACAGGATATTTATGAAGAGAATAGAAGTCTCAAACAGGATATGACAGCTCTCTGGGGAAGATTGTGGAGGGAATAATTTCTCAGGAAATGTGTGCACAAGATAGCATCTTAGGTCTCTTCTAGCTAAGATTCTGTGATTTTGACATTTTGCAATGGTATGTGGGAACTCCCAAGGCTAATGTGATATAGATTATGGGTACTTGTCTGTTTGTGGCTTGTTTGAGCCTTGAATTCCTTGGAACAGAAATTGTGAAAGATTTGAGATGCACTGGACCCTGTGAGCTCCAATAGAGCAGGAACTGCCTGGAGAACTGGACAAGGACCTGGGAGCTGTCTGCCTCTGAATCCAGAACCAATGGAAGGGGATCCAGGGAATCTGAGAGACCACCCTGAGTCAAGCTGAAAGAAGACTTTACTTGGATACTGTATACTGACTGAGGAATTGTAAATGTGCTAGTGATCTAGCGGTGGAGGGTCTAGGTATTTTCTAATGATTATATTTAGTAATTAATGATATTTAGTAATTGATTGCTGAATACATGACTGATTTAGTTAACTTAGTGTGCCCCATGAGTGGAAGATTTTGACTATTGTACTCTGAGATGACTGAATGACTGAGTAAGGAGGCAAAGCTCCTTGAATGTACTAAATGACTTTATTTTGTTGAAAACTATTGTGACTACTTTGGTGAAAACTGTGTGGCCATTTTAATGAGAAGCTGTGGTAAATACTATATTGAGATTTTCTGTGATAAGTTGTAATATTGTGAATGCTGTACTTTGATTTTTTGTGAATATTTTGCTTTGATTTTTTATGGAATAAATAGAGTGTTCACTATATTGTGTAATCAGAATCTTAAAAGTAGCATTCTTTTGGAAAGCTGCTCGTGCATGGCATTACAGCCATGTTTATAGGACTTTATCCCATTCTGTGAACCACACTTTAGAAAGGATATTCCCAACATATTAGACAGCCATCATATGATAGTGATTAGAGAACTGGATTTTAAGGCAGGAAAAAAAAAAACTGGGTAAAAGTTCTGTGTTTCAAGTGATCTTAAACAAGTCAGTTAACATGTCAGTGTTTTAAATAAGGACTTCTTAAACTTTTTCCACCTACAACCCCTTCAGTGCTTCTTAAACAACTCTCTAATTCTGTAAGGAGAGGAGATAGTGCATACCTGCATAAGTAGAAGAAAAACTATAATTAGTAGATATTTCTAGAATGTGAATTCTTGACTCAATATAAATAAAATAATTCCTAAAGAATATTGCTGCCCCTAAAAGGAATAGGCTTAATCACTTATAGAAGACGTATTTCTTGATTTGGGTAATATTTAAATTGCATGAATATTCTGATTCTCTCCATCTTTCCATATGTAACTTTTTTTATGATTTTCTCCAATAGCTGTTTTTTATTTGCTCACAGCTTACTGAACTAAATGAGAAAAAAGAAAACTTTACAGTACAGTTTGCCTTAAACATAACAGATACTTCACAAAATGATGGTTAAATTAGTTTTAACTGACTAGGAGAACTATTTATCGCAAGATTACAGTTACTTCATAGCTCATTATGTCTATGGAAATCACTAGAAGTAAGACCAGCTAATCATGACTTTTACCTTAAATGGACAATTCAACACTATTATCACATTTTTACCCCTATATTTGACACCTAGATTGCTGTGAGACCTGAGGATCCATTTGATTTGCAGGACTTGCATGTTAAAAGTTCCTTCCCCCCCACCAATACCCTCCAAGTCCTGGACTATGTATTTTAAAATCTAATCACAAATATTTTAATCTTGACTTTTTCTTTTGATTTAATTTTCTAATATTTAACTGCATAAGAAAAATTAGAAAAAAAGTGATTCTTTAAAATTCTGTTTTCCCTCTGTAATGACAAAAATAAAGCAGCATCAGGATTATAAATAATTCTAATGTAACAATGTTGCAAGTGCAAACAGAAGTCTAAGAATTTCATCTAAAGAGAAAGGACTGATTTTTTTAAGAATCCTTAGGTATTCTATTTTGCTCAATGGTGTAGTTTTGATTTAAATTCCTGAGGCATATTAAGCTTTCTTTACATATAAGTTTATCAAATTCATCTTATTATATGGATGTGTATTTATTAATGCATTTTTGAAAACAACTGAATCCTGCTCTGTTATGGAAAATTAGATTTTTTTGTCCTAAAATTTATACTATGCTCCTAAAAAAGGCTGAAATTCACACAAACTTTGATGGTTGGAATTTGAAAGAACAAAGAAAGATAACACTTGTAATTTTCTTCTTATTACTCTATTTTGTAGCAGCACATGAACTCAAGCAACCTGGACTGAAAGGTAGTAAGGCCATGATAAATTTGTATAAGTTCAGGTTTCATTTAGCAGTGTTACAGGAGAAAATTGTAGAGTATATTTACTTTTAATTTTTCAAACAGAACATAAATTAATTTTTAATATGAAATGAGTACTACTTTTAATATTTTGTATTCATAGCAATATAGTGCTTAAATATGAAACTGCTCTTTTCAGTAGTCCTGAGAACTAGTACAGTGTGTCCTTTTCCTCAGTAAAAAATTAAATTAGGAATGCCTAATGGGAACATCACATGATAACTTGTGCTGCTATAAAGTCAGCAAGGAAATACTTTGACTTGAAAGTTTCATTCCCTTCTTAAAATTCATATTTGGAAATGATTACCATAATGACAGGGGCATGCTTATCTGTATAACTTGAGACATGTAGGCAAAGAAACATCAGTGGATAAATTCCCATTTCTATTCAGGGAGATTTATTTGCATAACTCTGCAAGCACAAAGATGATATTATAAAAGATGAAGTTTGAACTCTATTTAAAACTCATCAATTACATGAATGTAATCAAGATTTAGTTCTATGTTACATTAAAACTCTTAGATATCAAAATCTATTTTCTTTTATTTTGACATGCTTTTGTTTTCTTGAAGGTATGTTTTAGGGTTCTAAACACAAAAATTCCTCATACTTGTCCTAATCCAAACTGACCTTCATATATGTAAGTTACTTAAAACATTTAAAAACATATCACAATATCATTTCATTTGTATTTTTACTCCATACTATAGTAAAACAATGTCATGGAATTTCCATAAAATGTAGTCTGTGGTGCTCAAAGTAGACAATCAGCATCTTAATCTAACAATCCTCCCAGTTCTTATATCTGTTGCTATGCCAACTGTTCATTTTTTTTTCCTGCCTCCTATTTTAATTTACTATTAAATTTATTGGTGAAACAGCTCTGTGGAATAGAAACAAAAAATCTTTCACATGTTCAAATCAGTTTTATGACTTGGAAAATCACTGATTTTATAGTGATACAAACAAATCCAACAAAAGTGTAACTCAGTGTACTGATTCATAAAGAGTAATCTATGAAAGCTTTCCTAGGGCTCTGCCTGGTTTTAACTCTAAGAATATCATATGTCCCCTAAAATAAGCTCATTACCTAAAATCTTATCAGTATGAAGATTTGATTGAGCCTTGATATTCAGTACCTTCTAAGGACCCTGAGCTGCCTCTGATTTGAAGGCTAGATGGGGGAGTAATGAACTCCTCCAAAAAACCTTTCTCTGTAAAGAGTCAGAACTTTCTGGTTAACTTTCTACTTTCCTTTAGTGGCTCTTTTGTTTTCTTCAAATGAATATCACGTCCTTAGACAGATACCTTCTAGCACAACTACCCCCCCCCCCATTCAATACAAACATATACTCTCTTTTCAGCTTCATTTTTTATATTACTCTAACACATTAACTTGTAAGCTATTCAAAGTCAGGTTCTTTCCTTTTTTCCTTTCTTCCTTCTTCCTTTCCTTTCTTTTTCTTTCTTTCCACTCAGCAATAGTAAGATTGTTTTCATATATTGTTGCCTATCAAATGACAGTCTACACTTTCATTGCATCTAAGAGGTAATCATTTAATTATTTGTGAAGCAATGTCCTTCTTCCTATTAGGAATCACTCGATTAAGTGATCAAAGAGTCTTGGGCCTCATCTGTGTAGTCATTTGATTGAAGATGTCAAAAAGCACTTCTGGAGAGAGAATTATTATCACCTAAATGGATCATGAAACAATCTGGTTCTAGTGAATCCCTAACACCATTACACTAACATATGAGCTTTAAAAATTATCTTTTCAAGATCTTTATAACATGGCTCTGAATAGGTATAAGTAGGGGAGGATTTCTAATGAAATCCTTTCTAGATTCGTCATCCAAAAAGAATTACTGGACTCAGCTGTCTTTGGCAGAGTTATAAAAGTTTATTGTTACACTGAGGCAAGGGGTGGGATAAGGAGACCTGCAAGCTGACAGGGATTTAAGGCAGAGTTAAAAGCCTGCAAAGTGCAGGGTTATAGAGTTTAAGTGTTATGCTCTGCAGTGGGCAGGAGGTGTGATAGGAAAAAGCCTGCAAAGTGTGACACTCTGCAGCGGGCAGATAGACTGCAAAGTATAGGGGCTAGAGATGCAGTTTTTAAAGACATAAAACTGTCAGTCATAGGTTCATTAGGCTAACTAGGTGTACAAAAGTGGAGTTAGGAAGGGGCCTGAGAGGAGCCAAGGAGTGACTAATAAACGTCATAAAGTCAACCAGCAGTCAAATTTAAATAAGAAGTACCCATCCAGTTTGCAAATGGATGAGTCTTGTTTTGGCTGGCTGCTAGAACAAAATGAGGTAGTGCCTTTAAAGATTCTTGTTCTCATAGTTATAGAGTTAATGGTTTCAGAGGAAATACCTCTAGGCTGGGGGCAGGGAAGGGACAGAATTAATGCTTTACAGCTGGGGGGGAGGGAAGGGACAGAGTTAATGCTTTGTGGCTTTTACAAGAGGCTGAT
Source organism: Pseudochirops corinnae (assembly GCA_028646515.1). NCBI lineage: Eukaryota > Metazoa > Chordata > Mammalia > Diprotodontia > Pseudocheiridae > Pseudochirops > Pseudochirops corinnae. The sequence continues at coordinate 52,816 of JAQQSV010001064.1, forward strand.
GTTACAAACTGATATCACATAGGTACCAAACACAAATGAGATTTTTACAGATTGAAGTTACAACTATGTTAGTTATAAGATCACCCCAAAATATTCAGAGGCGCCCCCTCCTCCTCCTACCAAGGACCTGTTTCTGGGAACTGTAGGAAGGTGCTAAGGGATCAGGGAGCCATGGGAGCAAAGGAGACAGCATAGCAGGCAGCATTTCCAGCTGCAGTGTTCTCCAGGCAATCTCCAATGGCCTGATCCAACATGAAGTCTTTTTAGATTATCTCATGTAGTAGTACCTCTGCCCTGAAGTATACCAAATTACAGAGATATAAACATGAATATTTGCATAAGGATCTATATATACCTAGATAAAGGTTTATATATCAAAATAAAAATCTAAGGGATTTCTGAGAGTCAAGATGGAGGAGTAAGCAGCAAATTGCTGTCACTCTCCCATATTGACATTGGGAAAAGCAAAACAAAACAAAACAGAAAGTAGTGCCCCAGGGGAAAAAATCTTGGAACAGTGGAGCCAGTGAGGAGTAGTGTTTTGTCCCGGGAAACTGAGATGATCAGCAAGAAAGGTCTATCTCATTTAAGTAAAAGGATAGCATTTTCCAGGACACAAAAGATTCCACCAAATCAGCAGCAAATCCCACCTCAGCAAAAAAAACAGGAGATCCTGAGTTCCAGGATAGTAGAGAAGGCAAATACTAACATGAGGACCCCTATGTGCCTTAGCAAGGCAGGAGAACTTACAGACTGTAGCTCAGAGAACCACCACATGTACCAGCACTTTCTGGGTGTGTAGGCTTCCTCCACCAATGGACCTCCATGTGCTTCAGTGCAGCCACAGGTAGGTAGGTGTCCTATGGTGATCAGACTTCCACATGCTTCAGCATAACTTAGGATAAACAGGTGCCTTCCAGTGGTGAGACCTCCACATGCTTCAAGGTAGCCCCATGAAAATGCATAAAAACCCCGCCTGGCCTTATCACGTGCCAAACATCATGCCTAGGACCCCAACTCAGCACCAGGTAAACTGCCAGATCCCTATAGCCTCTTGCGGCCAACACTGGAGGCCCCAGCACACAAAACCAGTGACTGAGACATTGGTCTCCAATAAAAAAAGCCACAGTAACAGAGATGAATTTTAAAAGCCAGGAAACAGCCAAATACTCTGAGCAAGAAGAAGAAAAAGAACCTTGACCAAAGACAGTTTCTATGGGGACAGGGAATTTCCAACTTGGAAGAGGACAACAATGTCAGTATACATACATCTGAAAAATCAAAGGGGAATATGAATTGATCTCAAGCCCCCAAAAAACATTATTTGGAAGAGCTTCAGAAAAATTTTAAACGTCAAATAAAAGAAGCAGAAGAAAAATTGGGCAAAGAAATAAGAAATATGGAAGAGAAAGTTAACAGCTTGAAAAAGGAAGGACAAAAATTGAATAAAGAAAATAATTCCTTAAAAATACAATTAACTAAATGGAAAAAAAAATCTAATGAAAAAAACAGTTTCTTAAAAAATAGAATTAGCAGAATGAGAAAGGAAGTACAAAAATTCACTGAAGAAAACTCCTTAAAAAGTAGAATTAACCAAATGGAAAAGGAAGAACAAGAACCAACTGAAGAAAAAAATTCATTAAAAATTAAAATTGAGCAAGTGGAAGCTCATGACTCTATGAGGCATCAAGAATTGGTCAAAATCAAAAGAATGCAAAAAATAGAAGAAAATGTAAAATACCTCATTGGTAAAAAATGACTGACTCAGAAAAGAGATCCAAAAGAGACAATTTAAGAATTTTAGGTCTACCTAAAAATCATGATTTTAAAAAAAAGTATCCGAATAGGCAGTTTTCAGATGAAGAAATTAAAACGATCTATAGTCATATGAAAAAAAATTCTCTAAATCACTATGGTTTGGAGAAATGCAAATTAAATCAATTCTTCGGTACCACACAACACCTATGATATTGGCTAACATGATAAAACAGGAAAATGATAAATATTTGAGAAGATGTAGGAAAATTGGAACAATAAACATTATTGGTGGAATTGTGAGCTGATTCACCCACTCTGAAGAATAATTTTGAACAAAGTCCAAAGGCCTACAAAATTGTGCATATCCTTTGATGCAGCTATACTACCACAATATCTACTATCCTAAAGAGATTATAAAAATGGAAAAAGGACCCACATAAACAAATATCTTTATATCAGATTTTTTTTTTGTAGTGGCCAAGAATTGGGAATTGAAGGGATGTCCATTAATTGTGGAATGGTTGAATAAATTGTAGCATGTGAATGTAATGGGATTTTATTGTTTCATAAAAAATTATGAACAGGTAGATTTTAGAAAATACTGGAATGACTTACATGAATTGATGCAAAGTAAAGTGAGAAGAACCATGAGAACATTGTACACAGTCATAGCAATGTTGTATGATGATGACCTTTGATAGACTATGCTCTTCTCAGCAATGCAAGGATCTAAGAAAATTCCAACAGAATCATGATGGGAAATGCTCTCCACATATAGCTAAATAACTATGCAGACTAAATACAAATTGGAGTATACTATTTTCTCTCTTTTTTTTCTTTCTCATGGTTTTTCCCTTTTGTTCTGATTCTTCTTTCAGAGCATAATTAATGCTGAAATATGTTTAATATGATTGTACATGTATCGCTTATGTCAAATTGCATAATATGTTGGGGAGAAGGGAGAGTGGGAGTGGGAAAAAAATTAGAAATTAAAATCTTATAAAAGTAAACATTGAAAACTTAAAAAAAATAAATAAATTCAATTAAAAATTCTATATGTACATGCGTGCATGGAAAGAGAGAGACAGAGAGAGAGAGAGACAGAGACAGAGAGACAGAGAGAGAGACAGAGTCAGACACAGAGAGTATATATACATATATATATATGTTTCCTTTATATAAGGCTTCCTATTTAATTGACAATTTTTATTTGATAGACTGATTTATTATTTGTTGGTTATTTGTTCCATCAGGGAAGCTCATCCAAAAGAGTGGCTGCTACTGTAAGCCTAAGGCTTAGACTAGAGTAAAAGAAAAGAGAGAGAAAACAAATAAATAGAATGAGTGATATTATAGGGAGGGAGATGATTGTACGGTATTGTACATTAACTGGAACTTTTGTTGCCATTTTCTTATTTCTTTTCTTTTAATATTTATATTACTTTTTCTGATATTATCTACATTTTAAAAATATATTCATTGTTTCTTAATCATTTTCAGTCATGTCCAATTCTTTATGACACCATCTAGTGTTTTCTTGGCAAAGCTACTGGAGTGGTTTGCCAATTTCTCCTCAATCTCATGCATGAAGAAACTGAGGCAAACAGGGTTAAGTGACTTGCTTAGGATCACACAGTTAGTAAGTGTCTGACAGCAGATTTGAACTCAGGTCTTTGTTTTTCCATTGCTTCATTACTCTTTCCACTAGGCCATCTATCTTCCCTATTTACTCATTAGTAGGGTGCTATTATTGTAAAATCTTTCAGTGTTGATGACACTGTGTATAGAGGAAGGGGAGATGAGTGAGATATGTACATGCTACATAGTAGTGTTGGGCCAACTACAGCTGAATGTCAACTATACCAATAGATGTCTCTAATATTTTGAGTTAGTATATTTTAACCTTCTTTGTTATATTGCTTTCCATAACTTGTAGTCAACTTCTTAAGATATTGTTTTTGTTGTTTTTTGAGATCCATTCTAGCTCTAAAGTTCTGATTCCATTGCTCTGAGATCATCTAAATTAAAACTTTAAATAATACAAGTTACATACGTACTCTAATCTCAGTATCAACTCTAAACAGATGTGACCATCTGGCTTTTTTTCCTAACACCCTCAGGGAAATTTATACCAAGTTTTAAATTATAATCAGGGCTTCTTATTTCTCATTAAAGTGAGATAGAACTCAATGATGAAGGCCAAGTTATCTATAATAGTTTGCAAACCTCTTTTCATGTCAGTGATTACAAATCAAAATAATTTACAAAGTCTCACAGCCTTTCAATTTTCAGTCATTTGAAACCATATTTTAAATGATTTCTTCCTTAATTCCTTTTTACCTGACATTAAAGGATCTTAAATGAAAACATATTTAAACCAACAAAATAGTATAATCATAAAAGCATATATTATGACTATATATTATAAAATCAAGTTATGCCATTATTTGTTTTATTTTCAATGTAAACCATGCTTTGACTACATTGGAAATTAAAGAAAAAGTTTTAATCATACAGAAACTGGTCAGAAGGTTTGATATCTCTACTTATAAGTCTTATTTAGGCCAATCATCTTCAACTTTATGAAACGATCATTGAGTAAACTTGATAAACTGTTGAAAATTATGCCTCAGAAGCAAAGGATAACAAATAAAAACTCCCTTCCCCCAACTATATGATGAAGTAGAAAATATAGGCTGGAGTCAATTTATAAATGGTTTAAAATAATAAATATACACAGTTTGTATTTGATCGAATAACAATAATGAATCAGTGGAATCAAATTGCCGCATGTTCTGTAGAAAATCTAAAGGCAACCTCGTATAGACTTCAGGGTCCTGGATTGAGAGTCAGGGGAACTGTTTATTTTCAAATCCCAGCTCTACCTATTTCCTAAATTGTTGACTTTCAACAAGTAATTTAAGCTTGCTGGGCCACATTAATAAAATGAAAGGTTTGGACTCCTCTGATGTTTCTTTCAGCTCTATCAGGTAATTAGAGAATGGGACAATATGTAATAAGGTAATACACATAAAGTAGGGGCAATGATTTCAAAAGAATTTAGGAGGGAGATCAATGTGATCTTAAATCGTTAAGAAAATGGAAGAACCTTGAACTAGAAATTTAATAAGATCTTATGTACTGGATATGCTGCCTAATATATGGATAATTGGAGCAAAGGAAATAAGTATAAGGCAATGATTTGGTACATTGTTTTTTTTCTATGACCCAGTAGCTACAGCGAAAAAACACATAAAAAGAAGAGAAAATCTATCATTGGGAATATGACCTAACTGTAAAGACCCTAATTAGGAAAAAAAAATAAAAGATAGTTTTGTCTAGTAGCATGTCTTCACAGCTGAGTTTCTACATTAATTCATAAAAGATGTCATTTCATTCAAACTGCAATCATCCTTTTTACTGTTTTTTTGTTTGTTTTTGATTGTTACTATGCTCAATTCTGAGGACTGCTGTGGTGACACTCCTGAGTGAATCCTGTCATTGGTCACTGGCTTTGATCTGGATTTCATGGTAGATTTCAGGCTTGTACCAATTCTTGAGGAAAAACTCCAAATCATTAGATAGTTCCCAGCATGTCATCTGAAGTACTCTAGTCAATATTGCCTTTACTACATGCTCCAGTAAATATTGCTTGGTGGGAAAGGATAATAGGGATGGATTTAAGCTGTAGTTTTGCTTTCCACAATGGTTTATATTTGTTTGTGGATATTTGTACTGGGGTCTGAGTCCTTGTGTGTGTGTGTGTGTGTGTGTCTTTTAATCCTTGTTACTGTTTCCTTAACTGTTAGGATATTGAGGTACTACTAATTATAAGAAATGGGCATCTCAAATGACCATTATACTAACACTGCTTGTGGAATTCCACTCTGTACTGAATGCTTCGATGGAAAATGGATTAAGGGCCTTTGCCAAATTCTGATCTGGAACATTTAGAGGGCTGGAAAAATTCATACCATGCTGTACTTCAGAACATGCATAATTCAGTGAGAGCAACACAGCTGATGGGTTTCATGGCATCAGAGAGGAAATTGTGGATAGAAAAGAGTCATAGGGATGTAAGGAAGGGAGAAATAATTGGAGTGGAGATTGGAAAAGAAAAAAAGAGCTTTTTTTAACAACCAGACAGTGGATAAAAGTTTCAAATAACTGTGCTATTTCTAGAAATTAATTTCCTCATTTCTTCGTCTGCTAAGGGCTGCCTAAGACTTGAGAATCACAACCTTCACTGCCACAGAAACAAGAAATTAAGGTGCAAATTTATATAAGGATCTTATTTGAGTTTCTTCTAGTCTTTTCAGGACAAATATATTTTGATTGTTTTTTATTCTTTTGTTTGCACACACTAAACAATATGTCTCCTTAACGTTCTTCAGTCTGTCAGTTTAGTCTGACTCTTCATAACCCCATGGTCCATGCTGTCAATGAGGTTTTCTTGGCAAAGAAACTGAGTGGTTCTCCATTTCCTTCTCCAGTGGATTAAGGCAAAGAGAGATTAAGTGACTTGCCCAGGCTCACACAGCTAGTAAATGCCTAAGGATGGATTTGAAATGTGGTCTTCCTGAGTCCTGGCCCAGTTCTCTATCTACTGAGCAGCCTAGCTATCTCCTATATGCCACACTATGTATACTTAATTTATTTAGCTTTTAAATATAGTGAAGCTTATTGTAAAAGATAGATAGTATCAGTGTACTGAATTTTGATGGCAAATAGTCTAATTTAATTAATTGCTTAATCAATTCAGTTGTGTTGAATTCTCTATGGTGCCATTTGGAGTTTTCTTGGCAGGGATACTGGAATGATTTGCCATTTACTTCTCCATTTCATTTCACAGGTGAGCAACTGAGGAAAACAGGATAAAGTGACTTGCTCATGGTATACAGTTAGTAAATATCTAAGTTCATATTCAAACTCATGAAGATGGCTTCCTGATTCCAAGTTCACTGCTCTCTATTAGCTGTCATTATTTAACAAGGAAACACAAAATAATTTCTGTTACCCAGCTAGAGAGCTGGAAAGAAACTTAGAGATCATCCATGAATATTTTCTCACTAGATGGTTGATGATAACTAGATCAGAAAGATTAAGTAATTTGCCCAAGGTCACAAAATAAGTAGGATTCCAAACCAGGTGAACTGACTCCAAATAAGATTTTTTTCTCTCTGAATTCACTACTATTCTTAATTTCTTATTTCTCTATAGAGCACCAGCATCCTTCTAGTCATCTGGGTTTATAATCTTACAATTACCTTTGACCCTTTCTTCTTCTTTATCCTCTGTGTCTAAGCATTTTCAAAATATTATTGATTCTACTTGAAAAAAATATTTCTTGTATCAATCCTCCCACCCACTCTACTCTCCACTCTTACAATCCATTTTCCATCAAAACATGACTCTAGGCTAGTTCATACCTTTATGACCAATGTCTTGCCTGGACTTTTTAAAAAGCCTCTTAACTAATCTACCGATTCCCAGTGTGTTCCCTTCCTATATGTATCTTCCAAGTAGGTATAATACTGACATCTCTAAAACTTTGTTTTGACCATGTCATTCCCCTGATCAAGAGTGTTCAATATCTGTCTATTGCCTCTAGAGTAAAATGTAAAGGACTGTATTGTTAAACATCTCAAACCCTTCACAATCAGACTCGTTTGTCTTTGCAGTCTTCATTCACATCATCAGCCTCACCCACACCTCCTATGTCTTTCACATTACCTAGTTGTTCTTCACCACCTGTGGCATTCCATTTCCCCTCTCTGTACTCTTGCACAGACTGTTGCCTATTCCTGGAATGTTATTTGTCTTTGGTTTCATACATCCCAAACTTTCTTAGTTGTCTTCAAGGGTCATTTCCTTTTGTACCTCCAGCATGTACCTCCTACATACTTTGCTGATGCCATGCAAATGTTAGTACTCTAGCCCTTACTCACCTCCCCTAAATATTTTCATTTATTTTATATTTACTTGAATACATTTTAACCCCCAACGAGCATAACAATTAATTTTGTGAGGGCAGAGACTTTTTTTTTGATTACATCTTCTTTACCCAGGACAGTACCTTGAACATAATGAGCACTTAACAAATGTTTGTTGAATTTAATTGTAGAGGTATAGACTCAGGCCTCCTATTTCTTCCTTAATAGCAAAACTTTTCCTATAGCAAGGAAAGGAGATGAGGTCAAAATCTAAATGTTGATACTATGCCACTGTGTACATTGAGACATTGCCACAAGGTTTGGATATTTTACACATAACTTTCTACACCAGCTAGCTCAACTGAAATAGTCACTGTACTTCATAAACACACTATCTCCTTTTATCTGCTCAGTTTTCTGTATGAATTTGCAATTTCACTATTATCAGATTCTATACTTCCTCTATGGACATGTTTTTCAACTCTCATTAGTCAAACCCTGAACTGATTTTGTTTGGGGCAGGATACACACACAAATATAAAAAAAAAAAAAACATAAGTATACATACATACATATTTCTATTTATTGACTTATTTGAGGTAACAAATTACTGAGGAGAAGTTTGCCATTCTCTTTACCACCAACAAGAGCTGCTGAAAAACTGTCTCCAAAAAGTGGATATGTGTGGGGGTGGATCCACGATGGTGGGGTAGAAGCAGGAAAACTCCACAGCCCCCACATAACCACATCAAATACTCATAAAATGTGACTCTAAACAAATTGTAGGGCTCTAGAACTCACAAAATTACAGAAAAATACATCTCCTGCTGAAGGTAGCTCAGCAGGCAGGACAGGAAGGGCTCATCACAGCGTGCTGGGAGCCAAAACCAGCCCAGCTTGAAATCGTAGCTTGGCCTCAGGGCTGCCAGGACATGCTGCAGGTCCAGCCTTCAGGAGTTTGGATTAGCAGCAGCTATGGTGATTTCCAGAATTATGAAGCCATAAGAAATAAGGACTAAGTGATAGGTTAGTGGAACTCAGCTGAATTTGGGGGAGAGGGTCAGACCGAACTGCCTCCAGGGCAAGGAAGAAGCAGAAGTGGTGACACTGCAGCAGCTTCCATGTGGCTGCTGCAGAAGCTCCTGGCCTACAGATTGCAGGGGGGCCAAGCGATAATTCAGAGGTTGAGTGCACTTGCCTTGAGCTGCCTGGATTGGGATCACAGTCTTGGGTGATGGTCCTGAGGTACATTTTCAGTGAGCCAAAGCTGGAGGGGGTTGCAGTGGCCTCTGAATAACTCCAGCAGCTGTGAAAACACCAGCAATTTGGGACAGATGTTTCCTCTCTGGAAGCAGAGTTCCACAGAGCTAAAAAGTCAAGTAATTGACTGGCAACAGGAGCAGGCAAAGGAACAAAGTAAGAACAGCAATCCAACTTTACATTCCTTTTTTGGGGACAGAAAGCATCAAAGCATGGAATGGGAGGAAGACAACACAGTCAGAACTCCCACACCAAAAGCTTCCAAGAAAAATGCAGACTTGTTATAAGCCACAGAGCAGCTTAAGAAAGATTTTGAAAACCAAATAAGAGAAGTGGAGGAAAAATTGGGAAGAGAAATGAGAATGATGCAAGAAAATAACGAAAAGAGAATCAACAACATGACTGAAGAAAATAACACCTTAAAAAATAGATTAACTCAAATGGCAAAAGAGGCCCCAAAAGCCAATGAGGAGAAGAATGCCTTAAAAAGTCAAATTTGCCAGATGGAAAAAAGAATCTCAAAAGCTTTCTGAAGAGAATAATTCCTTCCAAATTAGAGTACAGCAAATGAAAGCTAATGACTTTATGAGAAATCAAGACACTATTAAGAAGATACAAACAAATGAAAAAATAGAAGGCAATGTGAAATATCTCTTTGAAAAAAACCACTGACTGGGAAAATAGATCCAGGAGAGACAATTTAAAAATTATTGGACAACCTGAAAGCCATGATCAAAAAAAGAACCTAGAAAGCATCCTTCAAGAAATTCCCAAGGAGAATTGCCCTGATATTTTAGAACTAGAGGGCAAAAGAGAACTTGAAAGAATTCACCAATTACCTCTTGAAAAAGATCCCCCAAAAGAAAATTCCTAGGAATGTTATAGCCAAATTCCGGAGTCCCCATATCAAGGAGAAAATATTACAAGTTGCCAAGAAGAAACAATTTGAATACTATAGAAACACATTTAGGATAACCCAGGATCTAGCAGCTTCTACATTAAGGGAGTGAAGGTCCTAGAATATGATATTCCAGAAATTAAAATAGCTAGGATTAAAACCAAGAATCACCTAGACAGCAAAATTGAGTATAATGTTCCAGGGGAAAATAGGGTCATTCAATGAGGTAGAGGACTTTCAAATATTCTTGCTGAAAAAAACAGAAATGAAAAGAAAATTTGACATTCAGACACAAGAAGCATCAGAAGGAAAACATAGAAAAGGAATCATAATGAACTTATCAAAGTTGAACTATTTACATGGCAACATGAGAAAAAAGATAATTGTAACTTATGAAACTTTTCTCAGTATGAGGATAGGTGAAGTGAATACAAATGTATGTATGCATATATATACACATATGTCTATATGGGAGGGTATATATATATATATATATATATATATATGGGTAGGAATACATATCTGAATATGTGTATATATGTGTACCTAGAGGGCACAGGATCAATTGAATAGGAAGGGAAGACGCTTTAAAAGGTGAAAATCTGAGGTGGGAGAGGAATGAGAGGAGACAGGGAGAGACAGAATGGGTTTAATCATCTCATATAGAAGAGGCAAGGGATAACTGTTACAGTGGAGGGGAAGAACAGGTAGGCAAAAGGGAAAGGGTCAACCTTACTGTCATTGAATTTGGCTTAGGGAAGGAATGACATAAACTCTAAACTGGGTATCTTGCCACACAGGAGAATAGAGGGGATGGGGATGAGAGGTGGGATCATGGAGAGGAGGGCAGGGTGGGGGGAAAGATTGCTGGAAACACACAGTTCTGTAAAGGGACAAGGACAAGGTAGAGAATAGAACAAGGGGTAGTGGGATAGGAAGGAGGGACATATAATCAATCTCTCACAATATGTCCATTGTGAAGTTGTATGTGTAACTACACGTGTATAGCCCTACTGAATTGTTTGTCTTTTCAGTGGGAGTGGGTGATGAGCAAGGAAGGGAAAGAATCTAGAATTTAAAGTTCTATAATCAAATGTTATACATGTATATGTATATTTGTATATATATATATGTATATATGTAGTATTGTTATTAACTACATGCAACTGGGAATTAAGATATACAGACACTGGGGTAGGGAGACCCATCTTGCCCTACCAGAAAGTCAGAAGGGGGATGGAGGAGGACATTGGAGAGAGCAGATTGGGGGAAGGGTTATACATTAGGATAGGGGTGTTTTGGGGTGGTGGGTGGGTGAAAGATGGGGAGAAAATTTATAACTCAAAATCTTGTGGAAACGAATGATGTAAACAAGAAAATAAATAAAGTAATTTTTTTTTTTAAAGTGGATATGCATAGAAACCCTGAGGGTGGCAGCTCCATTCCTGTAGTTCAACCTCCTCCACTCCCTCCACCCCCCCCCCCCGCTTCCAGATCTCGCTGTAATCAACCATGAATGCAATTCCTTTGGAGAAGACTTCAGCCATGTCCCCCAAATGCGAAATGCCACTCATAGGGCAGGCAAGCCAGCTCACTGAAACAGCAAGGTACGAAAATGAGACCGGAAGCATCACCTACTGGGTAAGTTCAACCACTACCACCACTCTGTCTACCATATTTCCTTCAGATCCTGATGGAAATACAGGAAGGCCCTAAACCAAAAAATCTTGAAAATAAATGTCACCTCAAATAGTAGACTTGCTCCCAGCATAGCCCATCATTTGAAGAAAGAAATTATAAAGTAGGGACTCACCATCCACATCACCACCAGCAATGACAGCTGACCATAAGACACAAGTAGGCATATGGCAAGAGGAATTACACCCCAGATTAGAATCTTCATAGCTATCACCTACAGATGACTCTTTTTTATAAGGGGCCAGTCACCCCAACCATTTATCAAGCAACTGCTACTCATAAGGCAGATAAACCAGCCTAGTGAATTAGCAAGGCACCATAACAGAGAGAAAGAAGGCACCATGAACAAATTAGGTTATGCACTACCTTGAACACTAACTCTCCTCAAACCCTGAAGGATGCAATTCACATCCCTGAACCCAGGAGACTTTGGAATGGCACTATTTCCAGTTCACTACCAAATGATTTAATATCATAAACAGATATTAATGTATTAAGAAAAATAATCTCAAAGAAAAAAATAGCATCTACTTTGCCACTGTACCCGAAGTATCTTGGGACCTTTCATTCTAATTTGTAGCTGAAAACTTTCAAATCCTCCAGTAGAGTGTGAGTAGAGGGACTGTCTTTTCCATTTATATAACTAGTATTTAGCAAAGTCCTTTGTGTATATTATGCAATTCATTCATACATAAAAATAAACTCTAATGCAGCACTAATTTAGTCTTACACACATATGCATACATAGATATACATAACTTTAACATAATTTTGCTGGAGAAATACCAGAATACAAAAAAGTGAATTGTTAGAGAGACAAAATATTGAATAGGAATTATGAGTTTTGCTTATATTTGATAAAGTATTTTTTCCTAAAATTATTATGTAGCGTGAAATGTGATTAGAGTGTCAAATATTTTTTGTTCTCAGAAGAAAGCCTAATGGTTTTAACACAAAAATCTTCAGAAGGAAAAGAAAGAGTAAAAAAAATTATCTTATGTTCTTGATAATGTACTTTTAAACTGCCCTCTTTAAAGAGTAAGATTAAACAAAGGTACTGTAATACAGTTGTTAACCAGAGAAACTTTATAACTCAAACTTTTCAGGTCCTGATGAAACTTTTAGAACCTCTCGTCTAGTCAGAGACACCATATTACTTTGCTGAATTAAAACTAACTACTCTTATTCATGTTGGAAATGAGTTTGCTAATGGCATAGAAGAAACTATCTAACAATAATTTCTTTCTGATTTATGTTTCTACTTCTGTTCCAAAGGTATGCAGATGGGTTTTCCTTAACCTAAATCAAGCAATCAAGCAGTTTCCCTTTCACATTTAACAGGCCATTAACATATTGGCAAATTAAAAAAAAAAAACAAAATTATATTCCTTACCTTAATAGCTAAAAAATTAGCCTGATTGTCTACGACTCTAAGCTTTAACTCTGTTCTTTCTTTATGTCACTTTTTTTGAACATCTCTGCTGAATACTAATACTCTACTGAATAATTCCAAAGAGTCAGGTATATAATAATGCTCTTCCCTAAGTATTTAGGTTTTTACTGCTGTTAGGAAAACAGATCTATCTTTTAAGATGGCCCAATTTATGTGTTACTGAAAGGATGTTGTAAATGGAAAGTCATTTTTTAAAATGATAAATACATAAATCATGATAAAGGTTTGTTGTTCAGTTGTGATCAGTCATTGTATATCTGTGGATTATGCAGTCTATGAGACTTCTTGGCTAAAATACTGGAGTGGTCTGCCATTTCCTTTTTTAGTGGTTTAAGGCAGATTGAGATTAAATGACTTGCCCAGAGTAACATAGCTAATAAGTGTCTGAGACCAAATTTGTCCTAAGGTCTTCATGATTCCAGGTTCACCACTCTATGCACTGGGCAATCTGGTTGCTCTGTGATAAAGGTTAACTTCTATTAAAGTTATCAAACATGATTTGTCCCTTGGTTTTTCACCCTCCAGACTTCCTGATTCTTTTACTGAATGTATGGCATCTGGTTTCTAATAACTACAAATCAAGGGGAAAAAAACCAAACAAACATTATAATGCGAAAGATTGCATTTGATTTAAGACTAGTAACACCTTAATCCTAATCCCACCTTTGATACTAACAGTGAAATCTGTGAAAAATTGAAGAACTTCTTTTTGTCCCAGTTTCTTTGTCTTTTTTTATGATATTAAATATATTTCCATATTAGTTATGTTGTGAAAGAAGAATCAGATGAAAAGGGAAAAATCAAAAGAAAGAAAAAAAATAACAACAAGAAAAAGAAAATAGTATTCTTCAACCTAAATTCAGACTCCATAGTTCTTTCTCTGAATAGATGGCATTTTCCATTGTGAATCTTTTTGGAATGGTCTTAAATCATTGCATTGCTCCAAAGAGCCAAGTCTAACAAAGTTGGTCATCTCACAGTGTTCTTGTTACTGCGTACAATGTTCCCCTGGTTCTGCCTGCTTCACTCAGCATCATTTCATATGAGTCTTAAAAGTTTTTTTTTTTTTTCCTGAAATCTACCTGCTCATAATTTCTTATGGAACAATAGTATTCCATTAGATTCATATGCCACAACTCATTTAGCCATTCTCCAATTGATGAGCAATTGGGGAATAACTTGTATTCTTAAAGATTTGACACAGTTCTCTGTATATTTTAGAAACGAAGACTTTATCAGAAACACTAAATGTAAATGTGTGTGTGCGTGCGTGTGTGTGTGTGTGTGTGTGTGTGTGTGTGTATTTCCCAGCTTTCTGCTTTTCTTTTAATCTTGGATTCATTGGATTTTGTTTGAGCAAAAAATTTGTAATTTAATGTAATCAAAATTATCCAGTTTGTGTTTCATAGTGTTCTCTATCTTGTGTTTGGTCATAAATTCTTTCCTTTTCAATAGATCTGACAGATAATCTATTCCTTGCTTTCCTAATTTGCTTATAGTCTCACTGTTTATGTCTAAATTGTTACCCATTTTTACCTTATCTGGGTATACAGTATAAGATGTTGGTCTATGCCTAGCTTATGCCTTATTGTTTTCCAGTTTTCCCAGTAGATTTTGTCAAACAGTGAGTTCTTATCCCAGAAGCTGGAGTATTTCAGTTTATCAAACAGTAGGTTATTATAGTCAACTACTGGTTTTTTGCATTCCTAACCTATTCCACTAATCCACAACTCTATTGCTTAACCAGAATCAAGTAGTGTTGATGATTGCTGCATCATAATAAAATTTTAGATCTGCTTTGTCTAGATCACCTTCCCTTTCATTTCTTTTTATTACTTCCCTTGATATTCTGGATATTTTGTTCTTCTGGATAAATATTGTTATTATTTTTTCTCGTTCTATTTTTTTTTTTGTGGTTTGACTGGTATGGCACTGAATAAGTAAGTTAATTTAGGTATAATTGTCATTTTATTATAGCTTGGCCTACCCATGAGCAATTGCTATTTTTCCAGTTATTTAGATCTGACTTTATTTGTGTGGATAGTGCTTTGTAATTTTGTTCTTCTAGTTCTCGGGTTTGTCTTGGCAGGTAGACTGTCTCTCAAAAATTTATATTGTCTGCGGTATCTTTAAATAGAATTTCTCTTTCTATCTCTTGTTCCTGTGCTTTGTTAATAATATATAGAAATACAAGTGATTTGTGTGGGATTGTTTTATATCTTGTAGTTTTACTAAAATTGCTAATTATTTCCCTTAGTTTTTTAGTTGATTCTCCAAGATTCTCCAAGTATACCATCATATCATCTGCAAAGAGTGATAGCTTTATTTATTCATTGCCTATTCTAATTCCTCCAGTTTATCTTCTCTTATTGCTAAAGCTGACATTTCTAATATAATTTTGAAAACCAGTGGTGATAATTAACATATTTGTTTCATACCTGATCTTATTGGAAATGCTTATAACTTATCTCCATTACATGTAATGCTTAGTGGTGGTTTTAAATAGATGCTACTTATCATTTTAAGGAAATTTAATTTATTTCTGTGCTCTCTAGTGCTTTTAATAGGAATGGGTGTTAGATTTTTGTCCAAGGCTTTTTTTGCATCTATGGAGATAATAATGATTACTATTACTTTTGTTACTGAAATGTTCTATTATGCTGATACTATCCTTAATATTGAAACATCCCTGCATTCCTAGTATAAGTCCCACATAGTAATAAGGTATTATTCTTGTGATAAATTGGTGAAATCATTTTGCTAATATTTTATTTAAAATTTTTGCATCTGTATTCATTAGGAAAATTGGTCTATAATTTTCTTTTTCTGTTTTGGCTTTTCCCATTTAGGTATCAGCACTATATTCTAAACATAAAAAGAATTTGTAGGACTCTTTCTTTATCTCTTTTTCCAAATAGTTTATATAGTATTGGAATTAATTATTCTTTAAATTTTTGGTAGAATTCCAAATCATTTATATAGTATTAGAATTAATTATTCTTTAATTGTTTGGTAGAATTCACTTGTAAATCCACATAGCCCTGGAGATACTTTTCTTACGAAGTTTAGTGATGGCTTGTTCAACTTTTTTTTTATAAAATGTTTTTCTTTAAGTATTTATTTTCTTCTTCTGGACAATTTATGTCTTCTAAATATTTATCCATTCCACTAAGGCTGTCAGATTTATTGATATACAGTTGGGCAAAATAGTTCCTAATTATTGTTTAAATTTCCACTCCTTTGCTAACGAATATATTCTTTTCTCATTTTGTTTCAGATAATTTGGTTTTCTTATTTCTTTTTTTTTTTAAATCACATTAACCAAAGGTTTATTTATTTTATTGTTTTTTCTCCCACAAAACCAGCTCAGTTTTATTTATCAGTTAAATAATTTTCTTACATCCCATTTTATTAATCTCATCTTTGATTTTCAGAATTTCTAATTTGTTGTTTAATTGTGCATTTTAATATATTCTTTTTTCTAACTTTTTTTAGTTACATGCCCACTTCACCATTCTCTTCTTTCTCTATTTTATTCTTGTGAGCATTTAGAGATATGAAATTTCCCTTAAGAACTGCTTTGTCTACATCCCATAAGTTTTGATATGTTGTGTCATCATTGTCATTCTCTTGGATGATGTTACTGCTTCTATGATTCATTATTTGACCCACTCATTCTTTAAGATTAGATTATTTAGTTTCCCATTAGTTTTTATTCTATCTTCCATGACCAGTTATCATATGCAATTTTAATTGCATCATGATCTGGAAAAAAAAAATATACATTTAATGTGTCTACCTTTTTGCATTGGATTGTGAGGCTTTTATGCCCTTGTACATGGTCAGTTTTTGTGTGGCTGCAATGTACTGCTATTACAAAGATACATTCTTTTCTATTCAGTTTTCTCTGGAGATCTGTCCAACTGTCTAAAATTCTGTTCACCTCCTTACTGTCTTTCTTATTTATTTTATGCTTAGATTATTTAGTTCTGAGAAGGGGAGGTTGATGTCCCCCACTAGTATAGTTTTGCTGTATTTTTTTCTGTAACTTATTTAACTTCTCTTTTAAAAATTTAGATGCTATACCACCGGATACATGTTTAGTGTTGATATTACTCCATTGTCTATGGTACCTTTTAGTAAGATATAGTTTGCTTCTTTATAGCTTTTAATAAAACCTCATTTGCTTTTACTATGTCTGATATCAGGACTGCTATCCCTACTCTTTTTTTTTAAATTTTTACTTCAGCTAAAGCATAGTATATTCTTCTCTAACCTTTTTACTTTTACTCTGTGTATATCTCCCTGTTTCAGATGTGTTTCTTGTAATAAACATATTGTAGGTTTCTGTTTTTTTACTCCACTATACAATCTAATTCCAGTTTATGGGAGAGTTCATCCCATTCACAGGTAACTGTGCCCTTCTCTTCTTCCTATTGTCCCTTTTGTTTATACTTTTCTCTCTCTTTTAACCCTTTCCTTCTTCACCAGTGTTTTGCTTCTGACCACCATCTCCATTATTCTCCCTTCCCTCCAATCATTCTCCTTCCTTTTTTTCTCCTTTCTCCTTCTAATTCTTCCCTCCCTTCTTCCCTACATTCTGTCCACTCCCTTTTCTTCACCCTTTCTCCTCCTAATTCCCTATAGAGTGTGATATGGTTCTATACCCAATTGAATTTGTATGTTATTCCGTTTTTCAGCCAAATCTGATGAGAGTAAGGTTTTAGCTGTCTGAGAGCTCACTGGTTCTGAGCTGGGGTCCTAGTGGTGGTGTCTGGAATGTGCTGAGGCCAGGTGGGGTTTTTTCCTGTGGCTGTACTGAAGCACAGGGAGCTTCAGCTGCTGAAAGATGCTTACCCACTTGGGGCTGTGCTAAAGCAGGTTGTGTTCTTTGCTGAAAAACATCTTCCTACTTGGGGCTGCACTGAATCATGGGGAGGTCTGCTGCTGGAGAATGCCTATTTAACTGGGGCTGCACTGTAGCACAGGGAGGTCCAGCCGTGGGAAGACCCCTGCCTGCCTCAGGCGTATGTGCCTGCATATGTGGCAGTTCTCCAAGTTGGAGTCTGTTACTTCCCTTGGCTGTGCTAAGGCATTTCAGGTATCCTGGTCTTGGTGTCTGCCTGCTCCACCACTCTGGGACTCAAGTTCTCCCACTGGTTTTTAAGGTGTAGTCTGCTTTAGGTTTGCTAGGATGCCTCCTGTCCAAGACTGTGCTCCCTTTTACCTGAGTGTTAAGGGTCTTATTTGTCGATCTTCTAAGTCTTCTGGATCAAAAGACTGCTCCACCTTGTCTTTTCTGGCTCTGCTGTTGCAGGATCTATTCTGGGCCACTGGTTTATGTGTTTCAGTGATGAGAATAGAAAAAGATAGTGATCTGCTGCTTACCCTACCATCCTGACTCCTGGAAGTTTCTTCCTCTTTAAATGAACTGGACTTAGATTCAGTGGTCTATAAGGATCTTTTTCCCCCCTTTAATTCTATACTCCTGTGTATAAATATTTATCCAATTGATTGAGATCAGAAAAGTCTACCAGTTATTCACATTCCCCAGAAGGTAATGACTATTTTAAAATCTTTGAATCTGTCTTTCTTCAAAGAGTTTTTTTTATCAGTTCCCTTTCCCTACTCCTTTTAATGCTATCATGTATTTTAAACCTTTGTCATCTCTTTCTTGGATACAAAAAATAGGCTCTAACTGTTCTTCCTAGCTCTAATCTCTCCTTGCTTCAAATTGTTCAGCATGTTACTCATGTATTAACTTTCTATAAATACTATTAAGGAGGAGGAATTGGTCAGAGCAACATCTCCACAAACCATGGATTACTATTTCCAATTAGTAAAATAATTGAAATAAGAGGTAAACATAAACAATAAGATATTTGTGTGTTAAACCAAGGGCAAAGGATAGTTTTGTTTTGTCATCCTCTAAAAAATGTAAAGGAGCCTTAAATCAGGTGTAGTGGAATTAAGAAAATAATTTACAGTTAGTTGATAATCCAAGAGATCCCAGGTGACAATAAAAGATTAATTGGCCATATCTTTAGGTAGAATCTGAATAGAAAAGAAATGCAATGACTGTGACCCTGCTAGTTCAGAGGAGAGCCAGCTATGGAGGAAGAACAATGTTTTTTATAAGAGATTGCTCTTTGATTTTTCCTTTTCATTTTAACCTTACTTGAGGGTAAGATGGGGTGGACTATATTCCCCTTTCCTTCCAAAATGGCCCTAGTATCGAGGATCAAGCAAGCCTAGGGAGCTGAACTGAATGATAAGTCTAGTAGAGATTCTGCACATTTTAGATAGGGGAGCAATGTAAAAAATACTGCAAAAACAGCAATGTATCCTCCAATGATGGAGACCTGAGTTATCTTGGCCATATGCACAACTACATACGAGTATATTCCATTTATGTTCCCACTTTTCACACTAATGCTGTTTATATTTTTGATAGCATGTACTCCAGTTTTGTTGTGAGAATATTTTGCATCTATTATTCTTATTATGCCATCTTAATAAGGGATTTTACTTTGAGTAAATTGTATCTATTGGCAGGTTACTACAGTTAACTGCACTGGTGGGCAGCTTGAAAGCTATTGTTTTAGAAGTGTGAATTCACAAAGTACCTCTGAACCTTGAATTTAGGATAGTAGTTGCTCCCTGTGGAAATAACTCAAAACCTATGAGTAATAAATTTGAAGATAGCCTCAGAAAGGACATAATACTTTTTCAAGCATACTGCCTGCCTATTGGCACTTCAAATGTATTTTTTATGTACAGAATGACTTAATTATTAATAAGTCAATCAACAAATATTTATTAATTGTTAAGCACTTTTCTGTGTCAGGCACTGGGGATGCAATTAATATCTAAAAACAATACCTTATCTTAAATCACAATTCTTTTTTGGGCAGGGATCATGTTTCCTAGTGCTAAAACCTAATACACATCAGATTGTACTGTGTGTAGAACACTGGACTTGTAATCAGGAAGATGTCAGTTCAGATCCTGAATCTTACACAATCTGTGTGACAAGTAATTTAACCTCTTTCAACCCCAGTTTCCTCATCAGTAAAATGGAACAATACTATTACCTGGCTCATGGGGCTGTGCTGAGGATAAATGAGATAACATATAGAAAGTTCATTAAAAATCAAAAGATACATTATAAATGCTGACTATTCTGATAATGTTTATTTTTGTTAAATCCAGTAACTCTTATACTTTTTCTCTCATGGACACCACTGACAATCTGATGAAGTCTATTGACTATTTCTCAGAATATTTTGTAAGACTATATGTATAATTCAAGAAAATACTCAATTTTAGTTAAAACTTGGTAAAAGTAAAATTTGATTTTTCCATCCAAGTTCATGAACTGCCTGAAGTCTACCTAGTCCATTCTGGCCAAGTTGGATACTCATTTTGTGTAGTTATTTTCCATGGCCCTTTTCTAAATTCCCTTAGTTCTTAGATAGACAGTTATACTAATTCCCTAATAGCATTATTGCAGTTTATGACACTGTGGAGTACTATAAGTACTTCCACCACCCTGAATATCAGATTTATTTACCATTCCGCATATATAATCAGTTAAGTCCTGTTTTCATTTAGATTATAGTACAGGAAAATCCTGCATGCTGTTGGTTATTGTTTCTTCAAGGCATATATATATGGAGTCAGGAGGCCCTGAGTTCCAATCTGGCCTCAGACACTTGACACACTACTGGTCTGACCTTGGGCTAGTCCTTTAACCCCAATTAACTTGCCTTCCCTTCTCCAAAAAAAGAAATCTCATTCTCCAATACTCATGATATATTATAAATTAACAATATCCTGTAAATTATTTACAATACAGTTTTCCAGGGAAGTTTTATTATATCATAGATATAGAATCATTACAAAATTATTTTGGTTCAGGGAAATATGATGAATATGCTTGTAACTGGTTGACCCTAAGCAGAAATCACTGTCATCAGCCAAAAATCCTAGATGTTCATACTGACTCTTTGTAAATTGCCCCCTAGTGCTTATTGAGTAATGAGTTTCCCAGGCAACCTGGGACGTTGGAGAGGAGACAAGATTAGGCTTATTTTAAATGTGTACTCCTAATCAGGGCTCTGGGAAATATTTTCCTGACTCAGTGTAGCAACTTTAGTGGGTGGAAAATATCAACAAATTCACAATATATCTGTAGTCCTATCATGATATTAGAATTTTAGACCTAAAGACAAGATCTTAAAACTATAGTTAGCATTAAGAATCAAAATATTCACCTTTTCACACCATTATGCTTCTATTCGATGATTTACTTAAAATGCTTTGAAAAGTGATTATAATTTCTCATTATTTCTATCTGATTTAATTTCCAAGCATCACTAGGCAAATATGCAGTGCTGTTCCTTACACATTTTTTGGAAAGTTTTCCATATATTCCACTTCCTTTATCCTCAAGAAAACTTTCTTAAAAATATACATTGGTACCAAAGTTTAACTAGGTTAAGATTTAATCTGAGCAATAAAGATAAAACACATTGGAAGTAAGTAAAAGATATTTCAGGCAAATACATCAATCACAACAATAAATTGTTTAACTTCATAATAAGAGTCTATTTTCACTGCTCGATTAAGTGTTAATTATTTGAATATTTAACAACATTAGATCTTGTCAAATTTCTCAATGGCTATGAAACCTTGTGAGGTATAATGTAATCACAGCTTTTTAGCTTTAATTCTCATATGGCATTACAAATAAAACAAAATGGAGGTAGCAAAGCTAGGCACAAACTTGAGCTTAGAAACCTTAGAGAGGATATGCTCATGTAATACTGAATGCATGTCAGTTGAGCTACTGTAAATTTCCCACGAGAGAATGATTCATTACTCTGAAGAAACCAATCAGACAGCTGTTGCATCGAGTTATTTCCTTCAGTACCTACCTACAATTCATCTTTTACTTATTGGTATCAGCTTGGAATGTTATTTATCTGTGTTAGACTTTCAGTCTAATACTTATCTGGGGTCCCCAACCCCTACTGCTTTAAAAATGCACATATCTATTTTTGTAAAGAAATTATGGCATAATTAATATTTGAATAATAATGTTCTTGGAGTAATTATAATTACAATTATGCATTAAATAATCAACCTAGTGTTATTGGAGACTGTATTTATTTGCAAATTAAACAGTTTCTTTAAGACCTACTCTTTGGCACAATGACACATTAAAAATGAATTTTCACCCCTGAAGTCTGTGTATGGGGGGATATGGGGAAGTAGGTTTTTGTTTTGTTACGCAGGAATCCCTTTGGAAACAATGGGCTGATGTGCATCCTAGGTATTCACAGACCTCAGTAAGCAATATATATTTTATGTCTTTTTATGAAGATTCATCCTTATTTATGAGAAATATTATGAAAATGAATTGTTAATTTCAAAACTGTTGTGATAGGGTGAGAGCTGAGTTACTCCTAAAGCAAAATGGAAAGACTGCATCTCAGAGAATCTATGCTTTGTTTGCATCTTGGATATTCATAAGTCTAGCAAATATGGACAAGTCCATTAAATTTTCTAGATCTTATTTTGTTCATCTGTAAAATGAAGACATTGCAATAGCTTCCCTGTAAGGCAGACTTTACTAGGAAATGTTTGTATTAGTTCAAGTGTCATAAATGTCAAGCAGACAGAGAAACAGATCTGCAGATGGGCTTCCAGTCTTCTGACCCTTACATCCATACTTAGTTAGTTACCAGAGAGGGAAGCACCAACATCTGGGTTTTCAGAGCCAGGGGGCTCAATGGCTTCCCAGAATCTCGTCTGGACAAATCATACAACTTTTTCCAAAGTGAGCCCCAAAGCAAAAACTCACATCATGGTATATATAGTGTGACTTGTCCAGGGTCACAAAGCTAGTAAAAGTTTCTGAGGTCAGGCATGAACTTAGGTCTTCTTGACTCCAGGGTCAGTAGACTATCTGCTGTACCATCTCCCTTTCCTAATTATTATTAAGTACCAAACTTTGCATAGGGCTCTTTTGGGTCAAATAATAGTAATTCCAGGAACAAGCTTACAGTAATGAAATTTCAAAACATTGAAATTCAAATTACAAAATCAAAGTAGTCTGAATGTTATATCAGCACACCTCTATATTTGAAAATAATACAATAATGGAGATGGAAAGATTGATAAATTTAGAATCAGTGCAACTTAGTCCAAATCCTGCATTGCTTACCACCTATATGCCCTTGAACATAAGATCTAAACTATCTTATCTACAAAATGAAGGGGTTGGACTAGACAACATCTCAGACTCCTTTCTGTTCTAAACCTTTCATCTTGTAATCCTGTAGCATTTTCTTAAAGTGAACCATACTCCAATTACTTGTGATTTCTTCAGTGTGGATAATCTCTTCAATTATATCAATCTAAAAATATATATAACAGCGTAACATCTTAAATAGCATCTCACACTGAACAAAACCACCAACCTTTGACCAATAGTGATAAGTATAACTAACTAGTTAAATTGAACTTTACACATATAATATTTCACCATATGGGAAAAAAATCCAGGTTATTTTAATTTTTTTCCTATTTTTTATCCTCTTTAGATGAATAATCTTCAAATGGTTAGTAACCATGCTATCCATATTACTGTATTTCCTTAAGAAATAAACATGTTATATAAATGCTCAGTAAATTTTGTTGCATCTGTCATTCACATACATACTTTCATATTGTTATAGAGTTGCAGAACCTGCCACCTATGTATCTGCAAATATAAATAAACAAAAATGTGGAAAATGGGCAATGAAAATTAAAATGATAAAATACCTAACTTAATATGTACTTCATATATATTGAATGGACATATTTTTTAGATGCTGTGATTGCCATAACTTCTGAAATATTTGAGGCAAAAATGTTACTCTTCCAACAAAATACATACATACTTAAAGAAATTGAAGCAGTATCTTCAAAGTTCCAACATACTTTAGTGTTAATAATCTGCTTTAATAGTGTGACTATATTAGTATTAATGATTTTTACTCT
>JAQQSV010001065.1:0-38282 GCA_028646515.1 Pseudochirops corinnae
AATAAATTTAAATAAGATATGTATTTGAAGGCAAAATAGAGATTTCTATATAATATACTGTGGAGGATTAGATAATGTATTATGATAAAAATATATATTTAAAGGCAAAATAGAGAATAATAATCTTATTCTCAAGGAGCTAGGGAGCCACTGTAGGTTTTGGTACAATCTGACCTCAGCATTTAGACCAGGTGACCTGCCAGAATCTAGCCTGATCTCACAGTTCCTTGGTGGATCACTGAGCTAAAGAACACGTACCTCGTAGCTTTCCCTCACTGCCGATGTATGTCTGTTTGGATTCAGTCCCTGAAGAGCAAGGAAGTGAAGCTGGGGATAAGGGTAATTTCTGATTTCATGGACGACCTGTTCAAGGCAGAGAAAACTCCATGAATACAAAAAAAAAGGAACTCAGATCTCTACAATGGACCTAGTTTCTGTAGTTTCCTCTTCCCTATAGCCTCTGGCTCCTCACTCCCATCCATTAATAGCATGATGTCATTCCTCTTTCAAGAATCTATAGTACTTACTTCCTGTCAGGTCAAACCCAAACTCCTCTGCCAGGCCTCCAAAGTCCTCCAAAACTTGGCTGCACTCTACTTATTTAGTCTTATTGCTCCCTCATAACACACCTAATCCAGTTGGATCCTCTCATTGTCCCTAGAAAGAACATACTGCTCCCCAACCAGCAGGAAGGGCCTTCTTCTCTCCCTTCAGTATGTTTAAAACCTACTTCTTCTTCCCCCATCCGGGGCTAACTTAAGCTTCATCTGGTCCACACTCCCTTCCCTAGATACCACAGCACACACCTTTAAACTACAAGGACCCTTAGCGTCTGCACCATCCAATCCAGCTTTTGATTCTATACTATCTTGTTTGGTGCTCCAGATGTTGTATGTGTGCATATCTTGTCCCTTCAATAAGACTACAAACTTCTTGGAACTGCTAAAGATCTCTCTTCTCTTTTTCCTATGTAGTAGCAATAACTCACATTTACCTAGCTCTTTAAGGCTTACAAAGCCATATTATTAGACCTATTCTAGAATCTCAGAGGGATGCAATCCCCTATTTGGGTTCATACAGATAGTCTCAGAGCCAGATCCTGAATTCAGGTCACCAATTCTAAGACTGACATTCCTTCCATGACACCACACTCCCCTTTGATCACTCACCAAGGGCCAGCCCCAGAGACATAAATAAATGAATTCCTTTCAGTCTTAAAGAGTGCTTTCAAATACTTGCAAAGGACTCACATCTTCACCCTGTCTTCTCTGGGTAAGGAGGGAAGTTACCATTATTCTAATTTTAGAGATGGAAAAAACTAAAACCTAGAGAGGTTTGTGAAAATCATACAGTAAATTAGCCTAGGGAATCAGGACTAGAACTTAACTTGCCTATTTGTCTCTCTAACTAGAGATCCTTCCAACAGACCATAGTAACAACATCTGCTCCCCTACCCACTGCTTGCCCTTCCAAACCATCTTGCTTTGCCCAGTGTGACCTCATTGTTAGGTTAGTTCCTTCTCCTGGCTGGACTGGAGATAGGGAAAAGGGGAGGGAGGTGCTCCTAGAGGGACAAGTGGTTGACTTGAGATTTTGATGAACTCCTGGCAGGCACCACAGGAAAGCATTTTCCCAGCAGAGCTCTTTCACTTACCATCTGCGTGGAGGAAGAGTTTCTGGGAAAGTGGTGCATTCGAGGCGTCGCTAGGTAATGCTGATAGTGCTGAGGGATAGGCCGAACCTGGAACTGAGCGTGGCTCAAACCAGCATCCACACTGAGATCCCTGCAGGGGTAGCAATGGGGAATGGTGATACATCCAAAATAAAGAGCTTCATTTGTGGGACTCAGAGACACATCCCTATGGAAGCAGACACAAACCCAATCCCCACAGTCCCTGCAAACCCACAGGGCTGGTTCACTCTGTATATTGAGTTACAGTCTGACTCTTAATGCCCTAAAGGGGTCGATCAATCCACAAGCATTTATAAGCACCTACTGCGTGTTGGGTACTGCTCTGGGTGCTGGAGATACAAAAGCATGGAACAATCTCTATTTGCAATGAACTTACATTCTCATGGAGGAGGCAACAAGTACATACACATGGATACATACATATATGCATATACACAGTATAAAGTTAATAAATACAAACAGATACAAAGTAATTAAACACAAAGTAGTTTGGGAGAGGAGGGGCTTGTAATGGGTGGGGATCAGGAAAGGTTACAAGAAGATGGTGCTTTGGTTGTATAATAAGGGAAGAAGGGGATTCTGGGGTAGAGGTAAAAAGGGAGGGCATTCTCAGCATGGGGAACCACCAGTGGGGTCCAATGTGAGTGTCATGTGAGGAACAGAGAGAAAGTCAGTTAGATTAGACCACAGAGGGTAGAAGGGGTTATAATGTCCAATAAGACTTGAAAGATAGGTTGAGTAAGGTGGTGTAGGGCTTTAAAAGCTAAATGGAGATAAAGAACATTCTTCCACCAAGGGTTGGTTTATTTTTTTGTTAGGGGGTAGGGGGTTAAATGGAGAAGGAACAATGAGACGGATAAAACTGTCTTCTATGGGTATTGGGGGAGATCTGGGAGTTCTCTTCTCTTTTCCTGGATAATCGTAATATAATAATAACTCATATTTTTATAGTTCTTTAAGATTTACAAAGCAAATATTACTACCTTCATTTTAAAGATGAGGGAACAGAGTCTCAGAGAGATGCAGTCAGCTACTTGGTTCACACAAATAATATCAGAACCAAAATTCAGATTTTTGGACTCTTAAGATCAATGTTCTTTCCACTACTCCACACTCCCCTTTCCCACTCACCAAGGACCAGTCTAGTTTCTAGCTCAGCCCCAGAGACATGAACGAATGAATTCCTTTCATTCTTAAAAGAGTGCTTTCAAATACCTCCAAAGCACTTACATCTTCACCCTATCTTCCCTGAGTAAGAGGGTGGATACTATTATTCCCATTTTAAAGATGGAGAAAACTAAGACCTCAAGAGATTTTGAACTTGTCGAAAAATCATTCAGTGAGTTAGCCTAGGGAATGAGGACTAACATTTAATTTGCTTGTCTTTGTTTCAAACTAGAGCCCTTTCCAAAAGAGCACACAGCACATCATCTCCTCTGATGTGTTGGCCTGGGACACCTCCCTTGGAGCTGATAGTTATATGCCTTTCTGGGTGTCCAAAGGAGAGGGAACACTAGGGAAAGTTTCTAAAGCTGATCAATGGAGCCTTGCTCTTAGGTTTTAGAGGAGGAAGGCTGTTGCAGTCAGAGTTCAAATTGGGCTTCAGTCAATCAATCATTGGAAGACAATACTAGTCCCTGGGAGCCAATCAGATGGGCTCACCATGTCACTCAGTGTCAAGAATGCGTCAGTGTGCATGCCCAGCTCCATTGGAAGTACATTTGTCCAGCAAACTGGGGGGGGGGGGTCTCCTGATTACCCCTGCTGTATATGTACCCTTCTACCTTTATAATTCATATTAATTTGACTTAATCACAGAAGCAGCTTTAGAAGTCTTCTAGTCCAATCTCTTCATTCTACAGAGGCAAAAACAGAACTGCAGGGCTGGGAAGTGACTAGCTCAAGGTGCTACATTTCATGAGTGAGGCAGCCAGGCTTCCTGGTTCACAATTACAGTCTTCACTCCATTGCACCAAGTTGCCCCTCCAACACAAGTGACTCTTGTATGTGGTGATGAAGAATGAGCTATGTCTACAGTTGAGATATCTAAAGCTTCATCCTGCTTGGTCTCCTTTGCTAAGCAAAGCTACTCCTTCCAGACGTGGTCAGCTGGAGCTCAAGTTACATCTGTTGCTATGCAGCAGAGAAAAGCTACCTAAGCTAGACTGTGACCAGACCTCCTAAATGTGGTGTCATTAGCACCTCCTGCTTTAGAAGCCACAAAGTTAACTGGACCATAGAGAAGGAGATGGAAGTCCAGTGGTTGGCTCAGCATCCAGGCCACCAATCAGTCTCCATAGTCGCTCTTCTCTCCATTGATTTCTAGTCAGTTGCATTTTAGGCTTAATGATCTCATCAATCATGAGATCATCATACCAATCAATGATTGAGGCATTCTCCAAGTCCTACCTCTACCACCCACGATTATTTTGGAAAGAAATAAAGGGATGGTCTCCTACAAAGATATTAAGGCAAGCCTTGCCTTCCATTCTCATGCCTTCTTTGGCCCCTTCTCAGATCCCAATCCTGGAAGATGTGCCTGCCCAAGGTTCAGGGACATTTTTCCAGCACAGTAGAGTGGAAAGCATACTGGAATTGAAGTCGGGAAATTTGAGGTCAAATCACAGTTCTGCTACCTGTATGATCTCAGACAACTCACTGAACCTCTCTGGGTATCAGTTTCCTTTTTGGCAAAATGAAGACACAGAATCTTATGGTTCTATTATCTTGTGTAAATTGGTTTATAAGAAAATCTCCTCTTCCTGCCTGGCATAGGAACATCACTATAAAATGAGGCCCAGAAAGGTTAGCTTACTTACTTGTAGTACACATAGCTAGTAAATATCTGATGTAGAATTCGAAGCCAGAACCTTTGCATGCCTCCTCCTGCACTCAAACACTATAAGTACACAATGTCTTGAACCTCCTTTTCTGTCCTTTCAAATACTATTCTCAGAAGTAGTTCTGGTATCATTTCATTGTTATCATAGAATATAAGGATGGAAGAAACCTTAGAAATAATCTAGTCCAATCTCCTCCTTTGTCAGATGAGGAAACAGAGACCCAGATAGGGAAAATGACTTTCCTATCACCCAGATAGTAAATGACAGGGCTGGGGTTTGAACCCGGGTCTTTTGCCTCCAAATTCATTGTTCTTTCTAGCATACCACAACGCTTCCTTCCTTAGCATGAATGAAAATTGCAATCTCCTTCCTCCCCTCCCCCCAGCTCCAGCCCCAGTACAATGCATACTCCATCCCACTCCTCCACTTCCAGACATATGCAACCCCTTCAGTTGCTTAGGGAATAAAGCAAGTTTACTTTTTAAATCTAATCTGTATCTGGGATGATAAGCAATATCCCCTGGCAGTGGAATTTCAGGCATCCACCAACAAGTACTGGGGGGTGGGAGGCATGGCATAGGGTTTTCTCATGCCCCTTCTCCTGAAATCAACACAGAAGAAGCTATCTATGAGATCCAATCAGGAAGATTCAAAGCATCTGCTTCCAGCAAGTATACCCCAGGTCCCACATCCTCTGTACCCTGATCTTGGAAAAATTAAATACCAGGACTGGGATTAGGGATTGTCATGTCTGAGGCTGGTACCACAAACCAATCCATCAGAGGCTCACGCCATACATATTAAGGACCTACTGTGTGCCTGTCACTGTCCTAGGTACTGAAGATGCCAAAACAAAGGGACAACCAGCCCAGCTCTCCAGGAGCTTCTATTCTTTTGGTTGTTGTTATTGTTTTTAATAATATTTTATTTTTCCTCCCAATTACATGTTAAAATAATTTAACGTTGTTTTTTTTTTTTAGGTCTAAATTCTATCCCTCCCTCCTTCCCTCTCTCCTTTCTGAGACAGCAAGCAATATGAAATAGATTATATATGTGCAGTCATGTAAAACATTTCCATATTAGTCATTTTGTACAAGAAGACAAGGAAGGATGGGAGGAAGGCATGGGAAGGGAAGAGGAGAGAAGAGAGAGAACAGATAAAGAGCACACTTTTATTCTAATGAAGGAAACCAGCTTGAAGCATGCCCTCAATTGAGGTGGAAAAGGGACTCCACCCATGACGGGTCAGAGAGAGCCTGAGACAATGGTGTGAGGTCTGCACCAAGTGGGACAAGGCAGAGAAGGAAGTCACTCTAGCTGAGAGATGGGAACTTCCCACTTTCTTGCTAACTAGGTGCTCATCTCTGGCATTCCTAAAAGAATTCCAACCCTCTAAATTCAGCTTTCCCCACCCTGTACCCAGGCACTGAGGCACATTGCATAGAGTACTGGACTTGGAATCAGGAAGACTCATCTTCCTGAGTTCAAATCTGGCCTCAGACACTTCCTAGCTGTGTAACCTTGGACAAGTCACTTAACCCTGTTGGTCTCAGTTCCTCATCTGTAAAAATGAGCTGGAGAAGGAAAAGGCAAATCTTTCCAATATCTTTGCAGAGAAAACCCCTAAAATTGGGATCACAAAGAGTTGGACCTGACTGAACAATAACAAACTCCCACCCCAATTAGAGGATCACAGATCACAGATTTAGATCTGGAAGGGAACTTAGGGATCATCTGGTCCAATCCCCACACAGAAGTAACTTAATCAAAGGCACCCAGATAGTAAACGGCAGGACTGGTATTTGAATTCAGGTCCTCTGACTCGAAATGCTCCTTCCCCTGTGCCATCCTGCCTGTATCCCTGGGTCAAATCTCTGACTGCCTTAAGCTTATCATACACACACTTTCCCCCAGCATACACACACACACACACACACACACACACACACACACACACACACACACACACACACACCCCTACACTCTTCTCACCAAGGAATAGAGTATCGTAGGATTATAAATTTAGAGATAGAAGAGACAGTAGAAGCCCTTGAGTCCAATCTCCTCATTGTAAGGAGGAAACTGAGGCCCAGAGAAAGTCACTGAGTTGCTCGGCATCACATGGTAAGTGTCCCCAGGGGACTCAGACCCAGGTTTTCCTGACCTGTAGCCCCATGTTCTAACCACTATACCTAAAGTGTGTAGAGTGAGATCTATATCACTGCCTTGCAGAACTTTTCCTAAAGATAGGGTCCGATGGGGAAGCACATACAGGCCCTGGATGCCTAAAGCTTCCCAAGCTTCCCAGTTGTTTCCCCAGAGCCAGCCCCATCTATTAGAACTTATTTCGTCATTATTCTTATTGCTACAGAAGAACATGGTTATAATGCAGCTCATTACTGCAAGGATTCCATTGCACTCCATCAGATCTTGTCATTTAAATATCACAAATCAGTTAGCCTATAATTAGGTGCTGGGGCATGTCCGTGACACTTGGGGCAGGCTCTGTTTCCTTGCTAACAGCTATAATGATCTTGGAATGGCTCCCTTGGGTGAGTCCCATGCTCCCCCCAGCCTATGATTCTGTCTCCAAGAGATCGGCTGGGGGAGAATCGCCAGTGTCACCTTCAGGGTGGATATGCCTCCAAGTATGCTGAGCTTCTAATTGCTCGTTATGAACCAACCATTCCAGAATTGAGCTCAATCCTTAGAATTCTTTAACATACAGTTGAAAGGGATCATTTAAGTCTACCCCTTCAAATTACATATGGGGAAACTGAGTCCCAGAGTTAAAGTGACTTGCCATAGGCCACACAAGTTGTTAAGAGGGGAAAAAAAAAGCAAAGTTGAGACTCCATCTCAGGGCCCCTGACTCTTTCTACTGTTCCTTGATGATTAGTTTGGGAACAGGACTAGAATACTATTCAGTTTCTGTGACCATAAATCTAGAGGAAGAAGGAACTTCAGAGGCTGCCTAGTTCCACCCCCTCGTCTTAGATGAAGACCCTGGGGCCCAAGAGGGTAAACTGACCTTGTATGAGAGACAGGATTTGATCCCAGCTCCTCTGAGTGCAAAATCAGTTCCCTCAATACCTTTTCCCTAAAACAACCTGCCTCTCAATCTGACTGGGCCTAGATATTTAACTAAGGTGTTAAGGATTTGTTTGGAGGGGAAGAGAAACCCATCTGGAAACTCTTCCGGTCTTTTTGTTACCAGTGCTCACTCCTAAACCTTGACTTCTCCACCTTCACCCCAGGAGTCGCTGAGAAGCTCTAGGACTAATATAAGCTTTCCCCAAATGGTGAAGAAAAACTAGCCACTCTCAGACTTTCAGTGACTGTGGCTCCAGCCACTAGGGGCTAGCAACAGGCAAGATTCCGAACTATCTATTTGGTCTCTGAAGGCCACACACTTCAGATGCCTCTTGAGAAATAATCTAAACCTCCTGACACATCCCTCCCCTTCCTCCTGCCTCCTTCTGCCCCAGGGCTCCTTGTGGAATGGGGTGATGGGCCCCTCCATCAGCCTCTCCTTCTCTAATCCAATTAGCAGATTCAAGGTCTCCTAGCTGAAGAAATTTTTCAGAAGAAAGAAGAGGATGGTGAAACATAGTTAGCTTTATCATAATTACAAAACCCCCTCATTACCACTGTGCTAGGACTTGCTGGTGCAGAGATAATTACTCAGGAGGAGGGATAGCTGTTCTCTTCTTCTGGAAACTTCTGAAGCTGACTGAAAATTGGGACCAGCCTTGGCAAAAGAAGCAAAACAGTAGGGAACAAGTACAGGAAGGAAAATTCAGAACAAAGAGAGCTCCCTCAAGATCTGTGCTGAGAAGCACTGGTCAGGTCTCTGGGCTACAATCTTACATTTAGGTCATGTTATTGGTGTTGTTCAGTCACATCTGACTCTTTGTGACACCATTTGGGGTTTTCTTGTCAGAGATACTGGAATGGTTTGCCATTTCCTTCTCCAGCTCATTTTACAGATGAGGAAACTGAGGCAAACAGGGTTAAGTGACTTGCCCAGGGTCACACAACTAAGAAATGTCTAAGGCCAGATTTGAATTTGGGAAGATGCGTCTTCCTGACACCAGGCCCAGCACTGTGTCCACCTAAGTGCCCAAATATTTAGGCTAATAGAACTTTATATTTAGGTCACAGGACTTAAGAGTTAGAAGAACCATTGAAATCACTAGTACAAAATTCTCATTTTACAGAAGCAATCATTGAGACCTAGAGAAGGTTAAGTAATTTTTCCAGGGTCACACAGGTAACCTAGGTACTAAGTGGCAGAATATGGATTCAAATCCACATCTTCTATGCCTTTAGCTAAAATACACTAGGGGCAGGGGTGGGGAGTAGGGAAGACACTGACCTATAGTTTAACAGCATGATTTCATAGTTAATGTTTCAGAGGGAAAGGACTTGATCTGTAGTAAAACCTTACTAATTAAGACAATTACTAACTAGGAAAACATTGGGATGAAGTGGACCTTTTCTTTATCCAGATTTTTTAAAAAAGAACTAGCTTGGTTAATAAATAATGGAAATAAGAGGCATGTCTAATCTACTTTAAGAGAATCAACTGTTTTCAATATTCCATTTCCCTTTTGGTCCAGACCTGTGATTTTAACTGTACTACTAGTGAATAGTCTCCCCTACTAATACAGCTCCACTTTGGGGGCAATTTAAATGCTCTTTGGGTTGCCTGGACAACTCAGGCTCAGCCTCTTAACCAGGGTGTCAGGAGCAAGACTGAAAAGATCTTCAGAATCCAAGGCCAGCTTTTTTTCCTACTATGTCACCATCTTCTGTAAATGTAAATATTCCACTTAGATGCCAATAATTTGACTTTTATGTGTAATTTGTATAATCTATCTATTTAATCTATCATTAAATGATACCCCCAAAGGACCCTTCCCTGATGATCCCTGGTTAGTCCAGTTCAAGTAAGTAACTACATAATAACCCAACTGGTTGTTGGTCTTGGTTAAATGTTTGTTCATTCAGATTTGTCTCCAAGTTAGACTGACCTTCCTTACAAACTAGACCGAATTAGTGAGGTGAGATTATATTTCCAATGCAGGAAGTGATAGGACTTCTGTATAAACTAAGCTATTGGAAATTTCAGCAGCTACTCATATCACACAGGATAAAACTGAACAAAATCTGGCTTTCGAGGCCCTTGAGGTCCAGCCTCAGTCTCTCTTTCTGGCCTCATTTCACACTAGCCATGGAGATGAACTCTTTACTCTAGTCAGACTAGTCTTCCTGTCTCCAGAAAGTGCCTTATGCATTCTTCTCTCCAAATCTGTGCCCTTACCTGGAATATGAGTCAATTAAACCCCATCTATCCTCCAAGGCCCACCTTAAGTATTAATTCTTCCACTGAATATTCCCTGATCATCCCAGCCCACAGTGATCTCTCCTTTCTTGTAGATTCAATAGCTAATACTCACAACAACAGTAATTGTTATATTTATATAGCCCTTAAAGCTTCATACTTGCCTCACGACAACCTGTTAAGCAGGTAGCTGGCATTTACAGAGCCCTTGAAGGCTTGCACAGTGTTTTGTATACATTATACCAGCTGGAACTCGTAACATCTGAGGTAGGTACTACAGATGTTATTAATCCCATTGCACAGATGAGGAAACTGAGCCTAAGAAAGGTTGAGTCACTTGTCCAAGGTCTCACAGTTATAGATTCAATTCAACAAACACTAATTGAGTGCCAGGCATTATACTAGACATCATTCAGTTTCAGAGGCAAGATTAGAACTCAGACCTTCCTGATTTAATAAATCCATGAATCATCAAGTATTTATAAAGTGTTTTCTTGCCAGGGATTGTGCTGGGCACTAGAGAAAGAAGATAAAAAGTGACACACTCCCTGCCTTCAAGGAACTTACATTCTTTTAGAGAAAACAATATGAATATGTATAAACAAGGACTCTAAAAAAAGCCACAACCCTCTATTCATACACTATTATTTTTAAACTGTATAATTAGCATTTTCTCCATCACTTCAATCTAGACAATGGTGGGGAGGGGAACCACTGAAGCCCTGTTTTGTAGACTTTGCCAGTTTCTGAGGTGTAAATGTTCACACTGAAAATTTAATGAAAAATTCTGAAGCCAGAACTGACTCCATCACACCCCCTGCATATTAGTTAATACAAACTACATACAAAGTAAAGGATGAGGGGAGAGAGGGAGGCAAGCCGCAGGGGTTACCAGGAAGGATTCATGTAAGAGGTGGCACCTGAACTGAATTTTGAAGAAAGCTAGGGATCTGAAGAGTGATGATGAGGAAGTAGTGCATTCCAAGCATGAGGTTCAGCCTATGCCAAAGCACAAGGTCAGGCAATCAATTGTCACGTATAAGGAAAGGCAACTGAGATCATTTAACTTAGAACATAGAATGCATTGATGTGGTTCAGTTGTTTTTCAGTCATGTCTGTCTCTTAATGATCCCTTTTGGGATTTTCTTGGTAAAGATACTGAGTAGTTGACCATCTTCTTCTCTAGTTCATTTTACAGAAGAAAAAACTAGAGCCAACAGGGTTAAGTGACTTGCCCAGGCTAACACAGTTAGGAAGCGTCTGAAGTCAGATCTGAACTCAGGAAGAGGAGTCTTCCTGACTCCAGGCCCAGAACCCTATGCACTATAGCACCACCTAACTGCTTTACAGGATGCATGAAGGAGAGTAAAGTAGAATAATGCTATTAAGGAAGGTTGGAGTCAGAACATGAAGGGCTTTGAATGACTGAGGAATCTATATTTTACCCTAGAGGCAATAGGAAACCACTGGAGTTTTTAGATGAAACGATTAACATTCTCAGAGTTAAGCTTTAGGAACATTGCTTTGGCAATTTGTGAAGGATAGATTATAGTGAAGAGAGAACCCTGGCTAGAAAATCAATTAGGAAGCAATTGCCACAGTCCAGGAAAGAGATGTTGAGGTCCTGAACTAGAGTGGTATGGTGGCCCTGTAAGTTGAGAGAAAGGGATGAATACAAGAGATGCTGTGGCAGTAGAAAGGACAAGACTTGGCAATTGATTAGGATATGGGAGGTGATGAAGTGTGAAGGATTGAGGAAGACTAGATTTCAAGCCTGGGCAACCAGAAGGATGATGATACTCTCTACAGAATCAGAAAAGTTAGAAAGAGGGGCAGGTTCAGAGGGAAGGATAATGAGTACTGTTGACATGTTAGTAGACATAAATTTGAGATCTTTGGAACACATGTTTGGAATTGTCCAAAAGCCTCTTGGTGATGCAAGACTGTAGGGCTCAATATATAAACCTAGGAGTTACTGGCCTGGAGATGAACACTGAATCCTTGGAAGCTCATGACATCATGAAGACAGAGTCATAGAGGGAGAAAAGAAGAGGTCTCAGGATGGAGTCTTGAAGTCCGGCCACCGTTGGGAGATGAAAAACAGATGGTGGAGACTGAGAAGACATTGGACAACCAGGAGAGGAGAGAACATTGAGGATGGGTTGTTAACAGCACCAAATGCTGCAGAGAGGTCAAGAAGGATAAAGACAAACAAGACCATATGACTGAGCAATTAAGAGATCATTGAGACTCCAAATTGGAATGGAAGAAGAAAAAAATGAAGCAGAGCACCATATAATTATAACGACCAAATTTGACCCCAGAAAAGAGATGAGAAAATGTTCCTTCTTTCAAGTGTTTGGTAGCTATGGGTATGGAAAACAAAATACACTGTCAAATTCTGTTGTGTCAGTGTTGCTAAACTTTTTTTTCTTTCCATTTATTCTTTCTTATAAGGGATGGCTCATTGGGTAAATGAGGGGAGAGGAGTATGTTAGGAGATGAAGGTTATATAAAAACAAAAGACATTAATAAAAAATTTTAAATGAAATATCATTAATAACTTTGAAGTGAGTAGCGTTAGTTTCATTATTTTGTGAGTGAGTGAATGAATGAATAAATGAATGAATAAAAAAGTATTTATTAAGCACTTACCATGTACCAGGCTCTGTGCTAAGTGATTGGAATCCAAATGCAGAAATATAGATAGTCTCTGAACTCAAGGAGTTTATATTCTCCAATAAGGGAAAACAACACATATAAGGGGGAGTTGCCCAAAGAGGAGCAGTCTGCTTTGAGAAGCCACTGGGATGGTGAATGTAGCCATAGGACAATGGATTGGCATGTCTTTTCTAGGAGCAGTAGTGCTGATTTGATTATTGTTGCAAAAGCTAGAGACCAGACTGCAAGAGTGAGAAGTAAATAAGAGGAGAGGAAATGGAGGTGAGGAGGGTAAGCATTTTTTATTTTGGGATTTGTTTGTGAGAGAGAAGATATAGGATCAAGTTAAGGTTTTTTGAGGATGGTTGAGACATCATTATTTGCACATAGCAGAGAAGAGGGCAGTAGATAAACAGAGATGAAATATTAGAGAGTGAGAGAGGGGATAACTGTGAAAGCAATCTGCCAGAAGAGAATGGAGTATGGAGGAAGGATGGATCAAAACTGCAAGGAGAACTAGGCTTGGTGGAGATGAATAGGGAAGGTAATCTTGGGTTAGAGTTTGACAAGATGTAAGCAGTGATAGGAAGAAGAAGCAAGAAATTGGAGAATAGCAGTATACAGCTGAATGGGCCGATGGGTCAATATTGGGAAGGCAGGAAAGTAAGACCAGATGTGGTGTGCTAGGAGGGATGGAGCTGGAAGTCAGAGTATGGATGAAGAATAGGTTTGGCAGAAGTAAAGCCTAAGGAAAGATAGAATAACAAGAGTATGGTACGATAAAGGAATTTCAGAATGCTTGGTCCTGGAAGGGGAACACTCATAGGTGATGGAATGATCAAGGGTGTAACCATTCTTGTCTGTGGTTATGGAGCAGGCTAAAGGTAAACGTCGGGAGAGTTGAGAGATTGGTGAAATGAGAGATCAAGATGTTTGAAGCAACATGATAAATTTTGATAAGGACAGAAGTTGGGGGGAGAGAGGAAGACTGAGCAAGGTGCTAAGCTCCTTGAGAAAGGAAGGAGAAACAACTTGGTGGCCAGTCATAACTGCTACCAAGACATGGATAGGGGGTCCTATACCTCGATAGAA
The DNA here is from genome assembly GCA_028646515.1 of Pseudochirops corinnae. Taxonomy (NCBI): domain Eukaryota; kingdom Metazoa; phylum Chordata; class Mammalia; order Diprotodontia; family Pseudocheiridae; genus Pseudochirops; species Pseudochirops corinnae. Next base: position 13,637 of record JAQQSV010001065.1, read on the forward strand.
TAAGACTCAAGGAAGACTCCAGGTCTAGGGCTCCTCCCACTATTCCATAAGAACTATTGTGACCATTCTACAAATAATGATAATTCATGTTTCCATAGAGCTTCCAAAGTATCTTCTCTCATGACTATATGAATTTGTATCATCATCCCAATTTGACAGAAGAAGAAACTGGGGTTCAGAGACATTAAATGACTTGCTCAGGGTCACACAACCAGTATAGATCAGGGCTAGAATTCAAACCAAAGTTCCTGGCATCAGTTGCACTCTTTTGGCAGTAACCATACAGCACCTTATAACATCTTTTATACTGTGGTCTTTTTTGTTAATTATGCATTTCTTGCCCTCACTACCACTAGACTGTAAGCTCTGTAGGAGCTGGCCAGGTCCAGGGCCCTTTTGCTAATTTCTCCCACAGTCCCTAGCACAGACCTAGACATAGAACAGACAGTAAACAGTCATATCAGTAAGCAGTTATTGTTTTGCTATCTAGGCTTTGGAAAGTTAGAAAGAGGCAGAAAGGGCATTTGGAGTGGATAAATAGATGAGGAAGTAGGTCTTATTTTCCTGCTCAAATCAAAGGGGGAAAAGATGGAATCAGTACAGGCAAGAATTTTTTTCCCACCTCCCCCACTCACTTACATCTTCCCAGCTGCCCATACCCCATCTGTGCTCCCCGGACAGTGAGAGGAGGTAGACACAGGATGCCCAGGAGACTCACCAGTCGGTGCCCTCAGCCAAATACCTGGGCTGAGGCGTCTGTAGTTGATGGCTGAAGTCAAAGCCTGGATGCAGCCGGTGAGGGTGAACGGACACACGTTCCTGAGTCCGCCTGTGGCATAGACGCACTTGATTTAGGGCAAAGCTGCACATGCTGGGACCCACCCCTACTTTTCTTTCCAGGAATCAGCATCAGGGCTCCTAGTTGCAGAGCCAGGTCCCTGCCCATCCCTTCCAAGACCTTGTCTCTTCCAGAAAGCCTTATCAGAGGGATCCCACCCGTGCCTTAGTCCGGGAAGCTCAAGGATTCTCTAGCTGAGCCCAGCTCAACACTTAGATATTTCTCATGGGTATAATAGTGTACCTTCTACCTCTCCAATGTAGGAGCACAGATTTAGAGCTGACCAGACACCCTCAGTGTGCTGTTTGCTTGTGCTAAACTGTTATTTTTCCCATTTCTTTTTTAATCTTTGTTACAAGGGAAGGTTTTCTGAGTAGGGGAGTAGGGAGGGATATATACATTCAGGAATGAATGTGATATGAAAACCAAAGGCACCAAATTAAAGAAACAAAAAGATTTAGAGGGAGAAGGGATTTTAGAGGGTCTCGTCCAATCCCCTTGTTTTACAGATGCCTGGCACATAGTAGGTGTTTAATAAATGCTTGTTGGATGATAACAGATGAAGAACTGAAGCCCACAGAGGGTAAGTGATTTGTCCAAAGTCACACCAGCTGCAGGGCTGAGATCTGAACACAAATTCCTTGACTTCCAATGCAGCATTCTTTTCATAGTACCCCGTAGCCTCTGATAACTCCCCAATACTGACCCTCCAATCTAATCAGGTCCATTTCCCTCTCACTCTCTTGCTAGTATGCCACATATATTTCCACCTCCATGTTTGTTGTTTGTCCACCAGTCCAAATCCCACTTATCCTTCAAAGTACCAGCTTCTCCAGGAAGTTTCCTCTCATCTCTCTCTCTCTCTCTCTCTCTCTCTCTCTCTCTTCCCCCCCCCCCCTTATTCAGCAGCTCTAGCAAATAGGAAGTCATTTCATTTATTGAGGCAAACGTCCCTCTATAGAACAATCGGGATTGACACAGTGGGTGCTCTGACAGTACTTGCAGCCTTGGCCAGCAAGTCTAAGGCCAAACTTCTCATCCGCTCCTAAGGAATGAACAGCCTCCCAGGGGAGGATGGCTTTGAGACTCAGATGGGGAAGAGTCTCCCCATTCCCCAGAGCCCCTCAGCCTGCCCTAATCTCAGTCACTCACCTGGGGTGTGAGACCAGCCTGCGATGTTGGGCCTCAAGGAGCTGCTGCTGGAGGAGGTATTGCTGGTGCAGGGCCTGAGGTAGGAAGGAGGGACCTGTGACGTCCTGGAACGGGAGGGTGGGCAGCGGGGTCAGGGGCTGGTGAAGGGTGCCGCTGTGCTGGTGGGCCGGGGCCATGTGGGGACTGAGGCCCGGCTGGGACTGCACAGGATGCGCGATGGGGAAGTCCGTAGTGAGCTGCTGTGGCTGGGGAGGACCCAAGTGGAAGTGGCGGCAGGAGGTAGCGTGAGGATGCTGAGACCTTTGAAAAGGGGCACCTGGGGAAGCAAGGACAGAAAAAGACTATTAGGACCAATGTAAAGCACTTGGCCAACAGCTTCAACTTAATCAGAGCTAGAAACTATCTTGTAAAAAGTACAGCATTGATTTCAGGTGAAGAATCACCTGTTACAAGGTTCTGCTTTAATGAACAGATAAACAATTAAAGTTTGCATTTCATTCTTTTTGTTCGGCTGTTTTTCAGTCACATCCAAGTCTTCATGACTCTATTTGAGGTTTTCTTGACAAACATACCAGAGTTTGCCATCTCCTTATCCGGCTCATTTTACAGATGAGGGAAATGAGGCAAATAGGGTTAAGTGACTTGCCCAGAGTCACACAGCTAGGAAGTGTCTGAGGTCAAATTTGAACTCAGGTCTTCCTGACTCCAGGTCCAGAGCTCTATCCACTGTGCCACCTAGCTGCCTTTTGTATTTCATCAATGTCATGCAAATAAAGTGGTCCTTGAAAAATGGTTTCCCCACCCCTGAGTAAGCTAACCCTCTCCAATGCAATTTTGTTGGCCTTATTAATTTATTGAGTTAGCCCTTCCCTGTAAGATATAAAGAAGCACCGCAGCCCAGTTCCAGAGAGACAGAGAAAATATTTATTAAGTCTTATCTACCACTACTATGTGCCATGCACTATTCTAAGTCTTAGGTTTACAAATGCAATCAAAAAAGACAGCCCCTGCCCCCCCCAAAGAGTTTACATTCTAATGGGGAAAGAAAACACATAAAGGGGAGCTAAAAGGAGGTAGAGGGGATAATAGGATTAGGAGGCAGCATAGTTTGGATGGAAATGGTGACCAATAAATGACATGAAGGCCTGATTCCCAGCAAGATAGAGCAGATCACCTAGCATCCTAAGAGGAAAACGGAAGTGAGTAGGAAGGACCAAAGTGAAGGAGGGCAGATCAAAAACAGAGTTTGAAGGAAGGGAATAAGCTCTGCAAGAATTAAGCTCAGCTTAACTGCTTCCCTCCACAAATTTTTAGAGGTTGCCCACTGCCTTACAGTACAACATTCCATCTCTTCAGACAGACATTAAAGACCTCTACAGCCTGATTCGTCCCTACCTTCCCAGTCTCCTCCTCCCCGGCATATACTGCCCATTTGGCAAAGACCCTGGAGTCATCATGTCCTGAAAACATTCTTGTTCATTCTTGCCTCTTTGCTCATGCTATTTCTCCTGCCTGGTGTATCTTCCTCTATATCTGGATTTTGTTTATCCTTCAAAATCAATCAAGTCTTCCCTCTCTGTGAAACTTCCTCTGATTACTCTGCCCATAATGCCCTCCTCCTCTTCTGGATATTGTCTGTGGTAGGAGCCATGACCCGGGTAGGAGATCAAGATTTTACCCCACGGCCCCAAATACAGAGGGCTCTGATGACACTTACGCTTTCTGAAATATAAACAAATAGACTTAGCACCTAGTTGCTATATACCAAGTGAGTATCGAGTGAAATACCTCTCTCAAAAGCAGCCATAGCAGGTAAGCTCCACCCCCACTCAGCCTTTCCCTATGCCCAGCAGTCTGGCCATGAGGCTATGTATACCACCCCACCCTTCCCCACAGTGTAGTGTACCAAAGTCTCTTCCATAATAAAACCTTGTTACAGGGGTGTGCTGATAAATATTTAACAAGTGGCTCTCTGAAAAAAAAAAAGATTCAAGACACTTTTAAATTTCACCTTCATTATTAACACTGTCTTCATCACTTTCCTAAGTCTGGTCAGCAAAACGATATGCCAAGACCTGATTTGTACTTTGCTGATTTCCAAGGTATAAATGCTCACAATGAAAAATTAACAATAGGCTCTCTCCCGGTAGGTACTAGCTGCAGTATACCATTGCTTGTGTTCCTAGGTTCTGGATTCTGCCCTTGCCCCAAGTGACAGAATTCCTAATTACAGTCTGGTCTCATCTGGCGATGAATCATGTGTTTCACGTCTTACTAGTAACTGAGTCTTCTCTACCTGATTAGACTTGCAGTTTCCATGAGAAGGACTAGATCTTATCCTTCTTTGTATGTCACATTCAAGACTGGTTATATTTTCATAGATTTTGAGGTTCTTAGGGTGGAAAGAGGGGTGTCCTGGAGCCAGCTCGTTCCGGCTCTCTAGATGGTTAAATGTTCAGTATGAGCATTTAACAACTCAGAAATCAGCAAATGCTACAAATCAGGCTTGTTTTATTGTTTGATTGATTTGAGAAAATATCAATAATTAAAATTAAACTTAGAAGCATGTCTTTTTATTTTTATTTTTTTATTTTGTTGGTTTGGGGTTGGAGAGCTCATTGTTAAATATTTACTTTCATATCCTTGGTCAGAGGAGTCCTTAGAGTTTATTTAGTCCAAACTTCTCATATTATAGGCAAGAAAACAGAGGTCCAGATGTTGTGATTTGTCTACATCAAAGCACTAAAGATCAGCACCACTGAGGTTCAAACTCAGGTATTTTGACTCCAAATTCAATGATTTTTCTACTACTTTTTGATTAACAAATGGATCTGTTAGCAAACTCATTCATTGCTTCATCAATGGACCAACTGATGGATGGATTGATTGATCTTCAAAGACAATAGGATCCTGCCTAGATGTTCTGGTGTTTCAACTCCAAATCATGAACCTGTCTTCTTCGGCAGCAGTAGGACTTTTCCCATTTGGGACAAACAGCTATCCCAATCTTCTTATGAAATCCTGCTGTTTGGATGGAGGTGAGACCTTCAAAGACTGAGCCCTCAGGTTTCTATTGGAGGCCATTACTGCTTATTAGAAACAGTAATAACGAAACCTGCCTGGGCCAATGTCTGCTCTATTTTTCTAAGTTTGGCAGCTTCCAAATGGATGTATTTGGAATTAAAGCCACCAGGATGGACAGAGAGAGACAGGAGGAGGAAACTCTTTGATTTTGACTGCTAATATTTTGGTGCTTTCCAGCTGCAAAGCACTTTCCTCTACATCTCAGTTATCTTCTACCATCACCATTTGAGGAAGGAGAAGTTAGTCTGGGCAGCCCTCCTCATGAGAGAATAGTAGCTTCAGCTGCAAAGGATCTTAGAGGTCATTGAACCCAAGCCACTCATTTCACCAATGAGGACATCCAGTCCTTGTTGGCACTTCCCTAAACCACCACATTCCCAGGCTACTTTACTTACACAACACACACACACACACACACGCACACACACACACACACACACAGAGTCTTCAGGGAATAATGGGAGGGGGAAAGGGGTGAGGGAATTTGTGACAGTGACTGCTCTCTTTGATTCCCTCCCACCTCTTACTTTCAGACATCTCTTCTATCCTCTGCTGGAACTCCTCCCATCAGATCCAAGCCCTTAGCTCCAGTTCCATTCCTCTGGAGCCATATTCTGTATAGTGACTTAACCAATGTTTACCGAAGTGTTATTAAAGAACAGCTTAAAGTGTTAGCCCTTTGCAGGGCTATTTGGGTAATTCAGAAATGTAAGAGAGAGAAAGAGAAAGGGAGGTAATGGAGAGATGAAGAGAAAGTAAGAGAGAGATGGGGGAGGGATGAGGAGAAAGGGAGACAGAGAGAGACAATAAGGGAGGGGAGGAGAGAAAGATAGAGAGAGGGAGATAGACAAACAGAGAAAGAGAGGGAGACAGATGGAGAGGAAGAGAGAGAAGGAGAGAGACAGAGAGAGTAAAAGTGTGCAGATTAGTTGGGAGACTTCTGAAAGTCCAGGTTGGAATGTAGTCATCAAAAGGGCTTGTGTGGGATGATGGCCAAAATAGGAAGGAGGGGACAGAAATAAAAACTCTTTATGACCCAAAGGAATGAAACTAAAAAGCAGGCTTGTCGGAATTGGGTGTGATATACTTGGTGCTTTGTGAGACCTTGAAAAGGCCCCCTGACTAAAAAGTCTCTTTGTAGCCTAAAACACTACCCAAAATTCCATCCCAAATGCAAAAGTACTTTGGCCAGATCCTTTGAGTTAAGGCATTATCTCTCAAATATTACTGTTAAAATACCCATATATACTCTGGCTGGTATAATGAGTTAACATGTTACCATGGAACAGCACCTTGCTGAGGGATTGGGACACAAATAATATTTGATGGAGCAAGCCAAGATAAGGAACACAGTAGGATGGGGTAAAAGGAGACACAAGAGGTGTTTAGGGAGGAGGGTGGAAAGATGGGGGCACTAGGGATCTAGGGTAAAAAAAAGTCACCAAAAAACAGAGAGAGAGAGTGAAAGGTAATTACAATATATTTCTTAGACGCTTAAATTGGGAGCAGGTATCAAAGCCGCCAATGAACCATGAAGGTTGAGCCTGCATAAACTGAGTGTAGTGTTTCAATCAAATATAACTGATAAAGTCAAGTTGATGCAAATTTATACTTCACATGGTGGCTGAATTGCACCATAGCGATCTATAGGTAAGAAGATCACATAAATGTCTGGAATGTGTGGTACTTTCATAAGCCAAATGAAACATTTTTGTGATCAGCTGTGAGGACCACAGCCACTACTTAAAAGCCCCTCTGAAAACTCCTCAGATCCACAACCCCAACGGATTTAAAGGGCTAAGTCCCCTCCTTTATGCCATCTCTCCCCTCGGTATCAATGACAATACTCCTGGTTCTCCTGCTGCCTCTCAGGTTGCAATTTCTCTTTCTCTTTTGTTATCTTTTCCTTATCTGAGAAATGCGAGAGTTCGACCAAGTGACCACCGTGGCCCTTTCTTGCCTTAAAGCTTTGATTCTATGACCTTCTTGATCTGTTCCCTTAAGTAGAATATCTCCAGTATCCTGTTCTTGGCTCCCTTCCCTTCTCTTCTCCCTCTGAACTCTCTTCCTTAGCAATCTCGGTTACCTCTGTCCTCCCATTGTACAGATGCATCTCCAATTTCTATACTCAGGCCCAAGGTCCAATTGTCTGCTTGACATCTCAGTAGCACCTCAGATTTAGCAAGTCTGAAAAGAGAATTTAGTATTTTTCCCTCTAAAATGACCTCCGCCTCTTGATTTCTTTATTTGAGTTAATGGCACCAGGATTCATTCAGTCATCCGGGCCCAATAGCTTAGTGTTACCTTCTCCCTCACATCTCCCATCCAATCATTTGGCAAGAGCTATGAATTCTGCCTCAGTCAAAATCTCTCATTCCTCTCTCTTCTTTTCTGTTCACATGGTCACCCTCCACCCCCACCCCAGGATGGGCCCTCATTGCAGGGCTTGTTAGAATAGTCTCATAATGAATCTCTCCCCACTCTACTCTCTATCTACCCTTTAATACATTCTTCACATCCTGGCTACAGATTAATAGTAGATTAATTTTCCTGCTGGACAGATCTAGTAATGCCACTCTCTCTCCTCCTTTCTCCACTCCCCACCTCCCTTCCACTTATTCACTAGCACTCTGCTAGGCATAGGGGAGGCAAGGGGACTGAAGAAACAAACAAAAAGAAAAAGAAAAGGAGGGGAGATCCCTGCCCCCCCCCCCCCCCGCCCAGATTTTTCCATTTTAATCAGACTGATCTCACACTATTCCCTTCTGAGAGTCCGCCTTGGATACACTGCAGCCTCCCTGGAGTATTCACTCTCTCACACCTGTGGGGGGCCTTCTCCCCTCTGTCCTCCCATTATATTTTTCCCTCTAAAATGACTAAAGAAACCGGTTGGATTTCTTATGGCTGCAGTGTTCCCCCCTCAAAGGTGCGCCTTTGAAAGCAAGCTCAGATGCCCCTTCTTCCAGGAAGCCCAATCAAAAATGGACTTTCCTTCCTTTTCCGTATCTCTCCTGCTGTTGAAGTTGTTACTGTCCAGACCTGGAATGCCATCAGAGTAGGAAGCTTCCACCAGTGGAAATACCCCTCATTGACGTGGAACTTTTCATTTTAAATAGTTGCCTGGAGTCATCGAGAGTTTAGATAATAACAACCAATACTTATATAGCTCTTTAAAATTTATAAAGCACTTTACATAGATTATCTCATTTGATCTCAACAACCCTGTAAGGTGGGTGCTATTAGTATCCCCATTTTACAGATGAGGAAACTGAGGCAGAGAGTGGTTAAGTGACTTATCCAGAGTCACACAGCTAGTAAGTATCTGAAGTAGTATTTCAGCTCAGGTCTTCTTGACTCCAAGTCTAGTACTCTAACCACTGTGCCTTTTTTTTTTTTTTTTTTTTTTTTGCTTTTTAGAGGGGGAAAGATAGGGCAATTGGGGTTAAGTGACTTGCCCAGGGTCACATGGCTAGTTTTTTTTTTTTTGTTAAATGTATGAGGACGGATTTGAACTCAGGTCCTCCTGACTCCAGGGCCAGTGCTCTATTCACTGTGCCACCTAGCCCCCAACCACTGTGCCTTTTAAATGACTTGCTCATAGTTTTGCAAAGGGCTAGCCTTGCCCCCTTCTCCTTCCATAGTCTAAGTCCATTTGTCACTTAAATATTGCCTGGTCCACCCCACCTCCTTATTAAGACAAGGATAGTAAGGAATCATAGAATATTCGAACTAGAAAGAACTTCAGAGGTCATCTAGTTCAATCCCCTTTGCTGTACAAATAGAGACACTGAGGCCCTGAAGAGTGAGTAACCTGCCTAAAAGACCTCCGAGGCCATCCAGTCCAACCCCTCATATTACCTAGGGGAAAATTCAGGCCCAGGAAAGTAATCTGCCCAAGGTTTCATAAATAATAAGCATCGGAATAGACTGGGCTCCCCTCAGCAATGCAAGGCTATAAGACCACTCCAAAGGACTCATGATGGAAAGGGCTGTCCACATCCAGAGAAAGAATTATGGAGTCTGAATGAGGATTGAAGCAAACTACTTGCTCTCTTTTCTGTTTTGTTTTATTTCTTCTTTCTCATTATTCATTCCATTGGTTATAATTCTTCTTTACAACTTGACTAATGTTTAATATGAAGGTATATATAGAACCTATATGAGACTGCATGCTGCCATGCAGGGGAGGAGGGAAGGGGGAAGGAAGATTTGGAACTGAAAAGCTTGTGGAACTGAATGTTGTGAACTAATAGTAAATAAATTTTTTAAAATATATTGAAAATACATTTTAAAAATATAAAAAAGAAAAAATAATAAGCATCAGAAGCATACTATACCCCCACCAGACACAATCTCTATTCAGCTCCTCCATTGTACAGATGAGAAAAGTGTAAATCACTTGACTAACTAGTGATGAAGCCTGAACTAAAGCCTGAGTCTTGTGTCTGGAGGAGGAAGAGGAGGAAAAGGAGGAAGAGGGGAAGGAGGATGAGGAGGGGGGGAAGAGGATAGGACTTTAAGGCTCATGAAGCACCTTATATGTGTTACCTCAATGGTCTTAACTACTATCTTGTGAGTTTTTTTACTGATAACCCAACACCATACCTTCAAAGTAGAGGCAAAAGGTAGAAATTATACATATGTATATATATACATATATATATATATATATATACACACACACTCTAAATATATACTATATTTAGAGTATAAATACTATAAAGAAGTAGACATTTGCCTTCAGAGCCCCTCCACTCCTGCCCAGTCCATGATGTGAGATGGGAGCTCAGAAGAGAGACAAAGGCTAGATGTACAGATCTTAATCTGAGTAATGAGGATGGTGGAATGCAGATTATTTACAAATTAGGTAATCACAAATCCATGGGAAATTAATCTTGCACAACTTTGAAGACCATTCTCATAGGTTTCTTAACACACCTGGGGTAAAACAATCGTCTACTTCCCCCATTTCTCTACTCACCTGACACTTTCACTATAACTCCCCAAAGTCCACTCAATCCAGTCAGTCTGACCTCTCCAAGCTCCTCCCTTTGTCGTATCTCTTCTCACCACACCTCATAGGCCCTCCAGATATCGAGAGCCAGACTGCTCTCTTTCCCGCTGACCCTATCAACAACTGCCTTTAGACCCTTTGTTTACACAGAGTTTGTCAAGGACTAACACCCGCTTATACTGCACCCCTCTTGGGGGTATTTATATTTTCACAAGGATGAAAGCTATGTAAGCTAAAGGCATGAAGTTCTCATGGGAGAATTTCAGGCATCTGCCAGTTGATAGGGAAGAAGGGGGCTTCAGTCTTCTTGTTCAGTCATTTCAGTCATGTCTGATGCTTTGCAACCCCATCTAGGGTTTTCTTGCCAGATATAGACCCTTAAAATCCCACTAGATAGATGGTCACCTCCTCTGCCTATGGAGAAGGCTAGTCTTGTTTTATTTATACACTCTGACAGAGCTCAGGAGTCTAGGGAGTTTTCTACTTCCACGGAAACTCCAAAGATGGTTCTCTCTCAAGGGAAGATCTTTCCATGCTCTTTCAAAATGCTCAAGCAGCAAAGGAGATTGGTTGAGACACAGAATCATAGAACTGTAGGGACTTCAGTGCCATCTAGTTCAACCCACTCCTAAAAGGAAATCCCAGTGGACTCAAAAAATGGTCTACTTGAGAAACTATTTCCTCAAAGCGTTGAAAACACTTTGTAACATGTCTAATTAATAGGACATTTTTCCTGATCTCAATCCTAAATGTGCCTTTTTGCAACTTTCAGCTGTATTTCCCTCAGAGACCAAACAGATGAGTTGAATTTCTTTTCCACATCAAGGATTTTAAGATATTGGAAAACAACTATCATGTCTTCCATGAATCTTTTCTTCATCAGGCTAAATATCCCCACTTCCTTCAATTGATTTTCATAAAGCTTTGATATAAGGCCCTTACCATCCTTGCTGCCACCCTCTGGATACTCTCTAGTTCATCAACATTCATCAATAGCCTTCCTAAACTCTAGTGCTTAAAACTGAACACAGTACTCAAGATATGACCTGACCAGGCAAGAGTACACTCGCCTCCTTATTCCTGAAAGTTATGCCTCCCAATACAACCTAAAATTGCCTTCAGGTTTTTTAACTGCCACATCACACATGTATATTGAGCTTGCAGTCCACTAAATCTTCCAGTTTTTATTTGATAAGTGACTGGTTAACCATGCTTCTACTATCTTGAGCTTGGGAGGCTGATTTTTTTAACCTGTCTCTATACTTATTCTCCCAGACTTCTCTGCAGCTTTCAACAGTGCTGATTACTTTCTTTTCCTTGATGGTCTCTTTTCTCTGGGCAATGAGCTAGCATATAGTAGGTACTGCTATTAATAAATGTTTGATTGTTAATTGATCCATATTAAATTTCATTTTGTTAGATTCATTGTTCTCTTAATGGACTAATGGCTTATGGATCAATACTGTAGTCTGTCAAATCTTTTGGGGTCCTGACTCATGTTAGTCATCCTCCTGTGTTAAGCTATCCCTCCAAGTTTCATTTCATTTGGAACTGGATGAATATGCTATCTATGCCTTTATCTCAATCACCGATATAAAAAAGTAAACCAATACAGAGACTTGAGATACTCCACTAGAGACTGCTCTCCAAGTTGACATGAAACCTACAGCACTCCCTCCTTCATCATAGAGAATCTCTTAGAAGAAAAGTCTTTCTAGCAGTGCTGGCTTTAGGGGTGAGTCCAGGCACATAGAACATGTGATTAGGGAGTATTGGGATATTGTCATTAGAGCTGCCATTACTTTGAGTTAAACTCAGCAGCTTCCTGTACATCTTTTCTGATACAGATACCTCTGGGAGGAAGAAATACATTAAGTCTTTAATATCTCAATCTCAGTGAGTTTTTCTGCCTGACTGGACAGACAGGGCAGCTCAGAAAATAGTGGGTTTCTGAGGGAATGGAGGGGAAAAGAAGGGAGTAGAAAGAGCCTGTTTGTTGCCAAAGACAAATTTCATAGACTTCACAATTTTGCCAGTGGAAGGAGGGTGGGTTATCACCCAAATCTGAGAATCTCCTGGAAATAACAGCCAGGAGGCAGTCTCAGGGTGTGTTCCTAAGCAGATGGGGGAAGCCACAAGTGGAAAATCTCAAAGCAGACCCAAAAGGAGGATGCTAAAAATGGGACCCTGTGTCCCATACAAATGTGATATCGTTGGCACAGCTGGCCTATTCAAACATTGTGGCAGGCACAGCTGGCAGCTGTGGGCAACAGATGGGGAAAGGGGGAGAGAAGGAAAAGGGATGACCTAGATTCTTCTTATATGACCGGATACAAAGTTTGTCTGGTCATATAGAAAGTATGAGATAAAGCCTGAATGTCAGAATGGTGGAAAGAGCATAAAGTTTAGAGTCAAAAGACCTGAGTTCAAATCTCAGCTCTATCATTTATTATCTGTGTTGACCTTGAAAGAATACTTGAATTGGCTTTAATTTCTCTAGGTCTCAGTTTCAACATTTGTAAAACTAGAGGGTCCAGATGAGATAATCTGTAAGATCCTTTCCAACTTTAAATCTATTCTAGAGAAAGGAACCAGGGGCTGTAGGATTTAAGATGGCTGAAGAAGAGGAAGACAGGGGATTCAATAAGTTATGGAGTGGTGAGCTTGACCTTCTCCAAGATAACCTCTCTCTCTCTCTCTCTCTCTCACACACACACACACACACACACACACACACACACACACACACACACACCACCTCTAGCATATTGGGCAAACTATTTATGGAGAATTTGGGGAAAACATGGACAAGAATTATCTAGAGTGAGAAGTGTGTAGAGGTTACAGTCGGCAGTCCCAGAGTGAGTGCCCACACCTATGAAATAGTAACTTGTTAGATTGAGCCCTTCGTTCTAACCAGATGAGGTGGATGTAGAGACCAATTCTGTCATTTCTAATTCTGATGCTAGCTGTTCTTCCTGATTTTCTGTTGTCTACACATTTGACATGCAGACTATCCATGTATTGTTATCCAAATCATAGCTGAAAGTGTCCAGCAGAAGGAAACCAAAGACAGAGCTTGGGGGAGGGAGGAGGTCCCAAGAGAGCCCCCTCAAAGTAGAAATACATCTATTAGTCACTTCTCTTTGAATAGAGTAATTTGTCATTGAACCAACCACAAGTCCTTGTCTCTCCATTTTATTTACAAGAATGTCATGAGAGACTTTGCCAAACAACTCACTGAAACCCAGGCAGACTATGTATACAGCATTCCCCTGATCTATCTTTTAAAAAAAGGACATGAGGCTAGTCAGGCATGACTTTTTAGTATTCCAAGTTTGACACCCAGTGATCACCCCTTCTAAGTACTCACAAATCATCCCCTAGATATTCCATTCTAGAATTTTACTAGGAGTGAATAAATACCCAAACCCACCCCTCTGTAGCTTATAGAATCTACTTTCCTTCTTTCTTTTTGAAAATTAGGACCATTTCTTTTTATTGATTTTTTCTTTTTGCTTTTTGGAGGGGGAAGGGCAGGGCAATTGGGGTTAAGTGACTTGCCCAAGGTCACATGGTTAGTTTTGTGTTAAGTATCGGAGGTCAGATTTGAACTCAGGTCCTCCTGATTCCAGGGCCGTGCTGTATTTACTGTGCCACCTAACCACCTCTAGCACCATTTCTAAATCTATTGTTTCTATTCCTTTCTCCATGAACAGATGATTGAAAATAATCATCAATTCTGTGAGCAATAATGGTGGGCACACCTATGGAGGCAAGTCACTTCATGTTTCTGGACCTCAGTTTCCACATCTATAAAATGAAGGAATTGGATTCAATGACCTCTGAGCTAAAATTTTGATTTAATCATCTTAGGTTATTGGTCGTTGTTTTTTCTAGCACCCTGGGATTAATTCATCTGAGCCTAGACATTTAACTTCACTGAAGGTAACTAGGTGCTCTCTTAATAACAGCTCAATCATCATAGGTTTGGTCTTTGTTCCATCCTTTTCACTCTGATATAGAAAACAGATGCAAAACATGTTTTTCTCTCTCTCTTGTCTATGAATAGAGGACCAGAATTTAAGTCTACCTTGAATAACCAAACAATTTTTTGCTTCAATTGATCCTGTGTCTGACCCTTCTTAACATTATTCTACCATTGAATAATAGGATTCAGATCTGGAAAGGACCTCAGAGACGACCTAATTCATTTTTCCCCATTCCTAGCTCTCCGGCTATCCCTTCTTTTCTCTTCTTAGTGCTCTCTCCTGCATATTTTTTAAAAGCCCTTTTTTCTTATTGTTACCATTTTTTCACTTCTCATTTCCTTCTGAGTTTTAGCCTTCCTAATGGCATTCTTATAATTTTGTACCACTCTTCTGGTATATGCTTCTGTTTCCATCTTTTGTGTTTATACTTTAAAAATCCAGGTTCCTTGGAGAGCTCCCTATGTAGGTGAAGAAGTATGGAGGTATTGTCCATCACTGTAAAAGAAAAGGAAACAGGTTGTTCTGTGACAATCACAGGGGGTTCTCTCTCTTAGTCATTGCTGACAAGATTCCTGGAGAGTCCTTCTTAACAGGCTGATTCTTCACCTGGAAGATGGTTATCTTCCCGAGAGCCAGTGTGGCTTCAGAAAGGGCTGAGCAATGGTATTTGATGCCTAACAACTCCAGGAGAAATGCCAGGAGCAGAACAGAGGCCTGTGCACAACATTTGTCAATCTGACCAAGGCCTTTGATACTGTCAGTCACGAAGGCTTGTTGAAAATCATGGTGAAATTTGGTTGCCCAGAGGAGTTCCTTAGTACTGCATGCCAGTTTTATGATGGCATGCTTGTGAGGGCTCTGGGTGAAGGATGATGCTCTCACTCACCCAGTCACCAATGGAGTGAAGCCGGGCTGTGTGTTTGTTCCCATGCTTTGTAGCGATGTTGTCAGACTCCTTCATCGAGGACAGAAACAGCATCAAGGTCAGCTACCATATTGACAGTAAACTATTTAACTTGAAAAGGCTACAAGCGAAAATGAAGTGAAGGGAGAACTGGTACATGATTTTTTGTTCACAGATGATTGTGCACTCAATGCAGTCTTGGAGGCTGAGATTCAACAGGAAATGGATTCTTTGTCACTTCTGCTAATTTTGGCCTGACAATCAACACTGAGAGAACACAGGTCCTCCACCAGCCAGTACCACACCATCCATATGTGGAACCATTGGTAAATGGAAAAGTTTTGAATACTGTGGATAAGTTCACTTGCCTTGGTAGTGTACTTTCCAGGGATGTAAAATATAGTTGATGTGATGCACACATTGCCAGATCAGCTCAGTGTTTGGGAAGCTCTGAAGGAAAGTGTGGAAGTATTAGACTGACTATTATTAGACTAAAGGTCTACAAAGCCATTGTACTGACTTCATTGTTGAATGCCTGTGAAACTTGGACTGTCTACTAGGTTCATGCCAGAAACTGAATCACTTCCATTTGAACTGTCTTAGGAAGAGTATCTGGCACCATAAGGTACCAGATGTTGAGGTTCTCTCTTGAGCTGAATTAAGTGCTCAAACTCTACTGCAGAGAGTGCAACTCTGATGGGTTGACCATATAGCCCAAATGCCAAATACACATTTACCTAAAGGATTATTTTACTGAGGACTCAAACAAGGCAAGTACTTGCACAATGGTCAGAAGAAGTGGTACAAGGACACCCTTAAGGTCTCTCTGAAGAACTTAAGTTTTGATTGTAAGACATGGAAGAATCTGGCACAGGACCACCCAGCCCGGTGTGCTCACATCACAAAAGACTCTGTACTCCATGAGCAAGGCAGAATCACGGTAGCATGAAGGAAATGCAAGCTGTGCAAATCCAGAGACATCTTCATTCCAAATGTTCTAATCGGCTACTTGTGGTAGAGCCTTCTGAACTGGACTGATCGAACACACTGTATCTTGACCCTGCATCATGACATCATTGATCTTCTTCAAAAACAAAGGACGAACACACAACATGCAGGTGCATCAGCCTTTTTAGATGTCATCCCCTTTCCTTCTCCATTCTCCCCAGAATCTCTTGAGATGATAGCAACAGAATTTTGCTCTTGAGATCTCTCATGTCTCTTCAGCCATCATCCATTTTAGAATTTCAGGCCATGGGATTTTTTTTACATGAATTATTTGAAATCTGATCCTTTCAAGTTCAGGGTATGTTCACTGAACTATGCCTCATATTCTCTTGACTATTACAAACTCTATGATGATAGGGTCATCGTCCCCAAAGATTCCTATCATTTCTACTTCACGCTTATTCTGAATCAGGTCCAGAGAAGATGCTCTTATCATTTCCTCCACTTTCTGGAAGATGGAATTATCAGCAAGGCAAGTACAGAATTTATCAGATACTCTTCTTCTAATGAAAAGTCCTTCCTCCAGCAGAAGTCTAAATAATTAAAGTTCCCCAAGACTGGTAATAGCATTCACATGTTTTCAATTTTACTCTCTATATCAGGAATTTGTCATCTATTTCTTCTATCTAGTCAGGTGGTCTGTAGTATACCATTCCAAAAAAAACCAAAAACCCAATATCACTTCTAATTGTTGCTCTTTTTATCTTCCATCAAATGTTGTCCACCCTCAAGTTTGTAAATTTTTAAATATGGAAAGAAGTAACATGAAATTTCTTTCACATTTTCAAGATTATGTTTATCTCTATGGGTTAAAATCTCACATTTTTTTCATTACATTCACATTTAACATCTTATTTTATGTTTTTTTTTTTTTCTAACTGAATGGGGATGTATTACTCTAGCCTCCCCAGTGACACTCTAAGTTCCTCAGAGGCAGGAACTGTATCTCTCCCTTTTGTTGTTTTCCCAAAGTGCCTAGTAAAGGGCTAAACACCTGGTAGATTCTTAATGAATGCTTTTTGAAAAAAATGAATGAGACATTCACTTAATACCTAAAGCAACTACTAATTGTCAAGGTCCTCCAGTTTCAAGCAGAGACAGAATCATCCCAAATCCTCATCTACTTTCATCTTGCATGGAGAGACCTCAACATCTTATTGTAGAAAAGGGACAGCATCCTTTGGCAGTGAGAGTGTTAGAGCTGGAGTCAGGAAGACCTGCATTTAGATCCCACCTCAGACTCTTACTAGCTGAGTGACCCTGAGTAAGTCACTTAATCCCTTTGAATGCAGTGTCCTCATCTATAAAATTAGGATAGAAATAGCACCAATCTTAAAAACAAGGTTGTTTCAAGAATCAAATGAAATAATAGCCAATAAGTCAACCAGTATGTATTAAATGGCTACAATGTTCCTGGCACTGTGCCAAGTGCTAGGGATGTAAAAAAAGACAAAAGACAGTCCCTACCCTCAAGGAGCTCATAGTCTAATGGGGGAAACAATATGCAACCAACTACATAGAAGAAAGATATATAAAATAAGATAATGATAGTAATAAGATATGTAAAAGATAAATTGGAGATAATCAATGAGGGAAGGCACAATATATGTAAAATACAAAGCATTATGTAAACATAGATGTAAATAAAAGTCTCCTACTATCACAACTTGGTCTTTACTTTCTATGTTTAGGATAAGCTCATCAGCAGAGCTGGGTCTAGATATAGATGGAGAAGTCCATTTCATAGGGCAACACCATAAGATACTCTTTAATATCACTTTTTACAAATGCACATACTTTAATGGCAGAAAATTACGCCTTCCACGGTATAAAGGCATTCATGTTTGTGACACCAAGTCCGAGGTTACAGTGAAAGTTCCAAGCCTTCTTTGCCTGGGGTCAGTCAAAGCCTGACCTGGTTCTTCTCATCTATACTAGAAATAGGTCATTGTAATCCACAGATGAGACAAAATCTCTAATGGTGTTTACCTCCCCATCTCCAAACATTTTTCCAGATATGCTGATAATCGGCTAATTTTTGACTTTGTGTTTTCAGTGCATAGAACAGCACCTGGAACGCAGTAGGTGCTTAACAAAAACTTGTCAAGAGATTTATTGGATAGAGTTTCATTTTTGTCACTTGAACAGTAATAATAATGACTGATGTTTATGTAGCATTTTAATGTTTATAAGGTATTTTCTATCTGTTATCTCACTTAAAGCTCACAACAGCCCTGTAAAAGTACTATAGGGTATCACTTTCCCCATTTTACAGATGAGGAGAGTGAAGCTCAGCAAGGTTAAGTGACTAGTCCAAGGTCACACAGTTAAGTAAATGTCAGAAGCCACATCTGAACCCAGATCTTCCTGACTCCAAGGGAAGTGATTTGCCCCAAGGTCTCATGGGTAGCGGATGATATAGGGATTTGAACTCAGGTCCTCTGAGTGGAGACTCAGTACTTATTCTACTCTGCCTTCTCCTTGACCATGTCAAGCTAATATGTAGAACCATTTATGCCGTAACACCACTGTGATAACAAACAGCTTCAAAGGCTATAAGAAGCATGATGAATACCGTGACCAAGAGAAGATGGATGTAGAGCACAGAATGAGGCATAGTTTTGTATACAATCACTGACAGAATTGGTTTTGCTTAATAATGCATATGATTCAAGAAATTTGTTTTCCATTTTTTAGATTTCTCTTCTTTTTTTATGGGGTGGGGTGCTACAGATATATAATGTTCCGTGTACTTACAGATGATAGCATTGTCTTTTTAGTTCTGCTGAATTCTATTACTTTGTTATAAAGTGGGAATAATCTATAAATATTTATAATGTAAAAAACACTTTTTAAAAATAAAAATAAACAAGAAAAAATGAGAGTGTAGTCAAAGTACAAGCAGCAGAAAGGAGCCTAGCCCTAGCCACCAGACATCTAGAACTCCTATAAATGACTTTCTTTACTTACTCAATTTCCCTGAGTTCCTGAATTTCTCCCACCTTTTCCATTCAGAATTGACCTTCAGAATTTTTAAAAGAAAATAAATTTCAATGTTGCTGTTTCCAGTCTCCCCTTACTCCTTCCTACCTTTCCATGATATCCCTTAGGCTCCAGTTGCCTGGTGTCTGCCATCATGCCCTCTCAAGCTAGAAAATACAATTAAATTCATGAAATATGTCTTGAATGCCTATTGCGGATGAGGTATTGCCTTCAGCCCTGGGCTCCTAATTGATGAGAGTTCTCCCTATCTAACCCAACCCAAATCCATCATGGATGCTCTTTCATCATCCTCAGGCCACAAGCACCCTTCATACACATATATATCCCTCCCTTCCTTTCCACCCCTAGCTCTGGGAACAGTAATCAAATAAGTATTACTACTCCTGAAGTGGACATGTCAATCAGTGACTCTGATTCTACTTGTCATCCCCGTGAATTTCCAGAATTCATTCATTCATTCTACCTATGTGATCCTAATCAAGTCACTTTTATTCTCAGGACTTTACTTTCCCCATGCTTTAAATAAGGGAAGTTGATTTGATGAGCTCTAAAGGTTAATTGCAACACTACATCTATGGTTATGGTAATCAGTTGGACAAGGTAAACGCTGAAGTCCCTTTTACCTCTAAATTTCCAACTGTATGATTATCCTTACAGAGCTTTCTGGGATAGTGAGTATGATAAGACTTATACATAAGTAAATACACAGCAGATGTGCTAAGTATATGAGAGGTATAAACAAAGTGTTGGGCCCATGCCTAGGAAACAGAGAACATTTACTACAGAGGGACCGAGGGAAGTCTTCATGGAAGGGGTGACATCTGAGCTGAACCTCGTAGAAGAGGTAGGATTTTATAAAGAAGAATTCAGGCGTTGGGATTGGAAGGGGAACACATTCTAGACTAACAGGAAAAATCAGAGCAAAGGTATGGAGAAAAGTGAGAGGAAGTTATTCCAGTCTGACTGAAGCATAAGCTACAGGAGGGATGTAATGTGAGGGAACCAAGACTCCATTTCAAGAAAGGAGCTGATAAACTCATCTTCGCTGGAGTATCAGGGACTAATAAAATCAAGTACAATGCCCTCCCCCTGAGATATGCAAGTTTAACAGGAATCATGATCTTTAGTTAACTGAAAAGGAGTTTTTGTAGATCCTCAGTGGAAGTGGAGAGTATTTGGGAAGACGCCAGGAAGGCACATTGGGGTATTCCTAGTGCCTCTGAAAAAAACAAAAACATTTAGAGCTTCATCTATTTTCCATTTTTCTTTCTCTTTTTTCACCCTTTTACCCATCTATCCCTACACTGTCTGGAGCCTCTTCACTTTCATATTCAATATTCTGGCAGTGTGTTTACCAAGCAGTAATTATTCAGCCCACAGCCCATGAATAAGAAAGAAGCCATACTAAGATTTCTTAGAGCCCCAGCAGGGTTTCTCGATTAGATTAGGACCCCAGGTCTCACACATGCTTTCCTGCTGCCTTCCTGAGGCTGGGATATAAGCTGATGATTTCCATTTAAAATGCTGTGGTAGCATAAAAGGGAAATGTTTAGTAGGGGAAATTGGACCCCAACCAAATAAACTATTCCTCATTCTCATATATCAGACCTTTCCACCCACCACACTTTCCCTGCTTTACTGATCTAGGGTGGGAGCCACTGAGTATCATAAGAAATATGACTGGTAAGCTCTGAGTGAACTGTTTTCTCTCTCCCCTTTCCCCTAGTGATGGAAGAAGAAGAGGAAATAGCCTACATAATAGAATCAAAGCTGCAAGGACTCTTAGAGGTGATCACATTGAATCCTTCCCTTTTCAGATATGGAAAATGAGGCACAGAGTTACTACATAGCAGTAAGAGGCTGAGGTGGGGTTTGAGTTCGGGTCTCAGCTACTTGTCCAATGCCATAGACACCAGACAACACTGCCCATCAACCCATTTCCCTCTAATTTGGCCTTGAACTTCCTGCTTAGGGACAGACCTTGCTTTCTCAGCTGGAACCACCCAACTCTTTCTGGTTTTTCTGGCCAACAAATCAAACTGATTAGCCTTTGTTAATTATCTACTCTGTGCCCAACAAGACTACAAGAGATACAAGAGAAGACTTAGCTCCTATCCTCCAGGTCTAATTGGGGAAAAAAAATACAGAAGCACACATACACATGAATCAATTAGACCTTGCTGCGCTATAGTATCCTGAGATACGTGGATCTATGGGCAGTTAGGTGGCTCAGCGGATAGAGCACCAGGCCTGGAGTCAATAAGACCTGAATTCAAACCTGACTCAGACGTTTACTAACTATGTGTCCCTGGGCAAGTGAAGGAGGAAATGACAAAACCCTCCAATGTCTTTGTTAAGAAAACCCCAAATGGGTCATGAAGAGTCGGACACAACTGAAGTGACTCAACAAGAACAACATCTGGAGATGCAGGTCACACCCATCCATGCCTCTCGTTGTATAGGATTATCTCAACTTCCATTCAAGTTCTGTGAAAAATTCTCTACTGGGTTTCTCCCTAATGGGCAACAAACCTTCTTCGAGACCTCCTGACATTGTGGGGATACCAGTGGAGCATGAGAGCTGTTCATTCCTTATCCCTCCTCCCACCACCCAGCCAGTCCACCTTTTCTTTCATTTTTAGCTGCTTTTGTTGTACAATTCTTAGGAGATTATCATCCACTTCCTATGCTCCACGTCCTTCTCCATTACCCTCTAGTCCAGAGGCATCAAACATTCTGTCACAATACTCTCAAATGCCAGATAAAATGTAATTGGGAAATATTTAACAAAATAAATAGCAATACAGTATAGATAATGTAAATTTGTGACTTGTGTGGGTTCACACAAACAAGGTAAATATTTAACAATGGCTCTCCAAAAAGACACAACAACACCTTTACTATTTAATGAGTTATTAACAATTTCTCCATCGCTTTCTTTTTGCTAAACAACCAATAAAACAATAAATCAAGCCCTGTTTTGCAGCATTTGGGTGTGAACGCTCACACTGAAAATTTAACGGTCTACTCCTGATTCCATCCAGTTCCAGCACTCCACTGAGACTCACAAAGCTAATAAATATCTGAACTGAGATTTGAACCCAAGCCCTCATGCCAATTCGAGGGTCCCATCCTGCAAGACATTTCATATATTACTGAAGGTAGGACTGGAAATCAAGTCTCTTGACTCTAAAGTCAGGGCTCCTTCCACTAGACCCCATTATCATTCATGCTGCCCTCTGGCTGCCCGGCTCCCCTACTGCAACCCCACCCCCCAGCAACTACCCTGCTAACATGGGATCCCATACTCTAAAACAACCCCCAATGCTATGTAAAACTCCATTCCTTCAACGTGAGGATTTTAGAAGCATGTTAGGAAGAAAGCAACATGATAAACAACTTTACACCAATGTGTGAAGACTTAGCAGACTTCCTGAACCTGGTAGTCTTTGAAAAGACTGAAAAGAGCTTGTACAGGAGAGAAATCACTAGATTGGTTGTTACCATTGAGTTGTTTCAGTCACATCTGACTCTTCATGACCCCAATTTTGGGCTTTTCTTGGCAGATATACTAGAGTGGTTTTCCTTCTCCAGCTCTTTTTACTGATGAGGAAACTGAGGCAAGCAGGGTTAAGTGACTTGCCTAGGGCCACATAACTAGTGAAAGCCTGAGACCATATTTGAACTCATAAATATGAGTCTTCCAGACTCCAGGCTTGGCACTCTATGCACTATGGCACCACCTAGCTGCCCCAGTCTAGTTGCCACGAGAGTGGGATTCAGGATAATTGGATTCTAACTTTGGCTCTACTATTTATACTAGCTATGTGGATCTAGGCAATTTATTTTTCCCCTTTGGGCTTAAGTCTACTCATCTGTAAAATGGGAATAATAAAAAAAATTTAAAAACCTATCTCACAGGTTTCTTGTGACTAGTTAACCTCTACGGCCTCTTGTAGCACTGGTAGGCTACCAAAAGAGATCATCTATACAAAAGCATTTTGAAATTGTAAACAACCATAAAGAACCACAAGAGGAGTGGAGATTGGTGTAAAAGAAAGAGTACCAGGTTTAGAGTCAGAAGGCCTGGGCTGCGCCCTATACTCTGTGCCTTATTAATGCAGTGACCTTGGATGGGGGGGGGGGAGGTGGGTAGGAACAATAGTGACCTTGGGCAAGTCACTCAAACTCTCTACATCTCTGTTTCCCCATCTGTAAAATGGGCTACTACAAGGTCCAAATGAAATGTCATATAAAGCAAACCTTAAAACACTATTAAAATGTCAATGATTATCATTAGTGTTATGGCTTTGACCTTGAGAAAGTCAATTTTCTTTTCTGGGTCAAAGTTTCCTCAACAATGAAATGAAAGAATTGGGCTAGAATTCTATGTCTCTATCCTATGGTCCTATAAGTAAGGTATTATTTTTTTTATCATCATCAGTATTGTTGTCGGTGTTTCTATTTTCTCTCCCAGTACACTTGTTATTTATTCCAAAGGAACGACTTTCTAGAGATGCAGCTAAAGACGTCTTATTACAGGCCAGTGACCAATCTATTCTGGAAGGGGAGGGCCTTCCCAATCCCCCTTCAGTCCTGCCACCTCTTCCTCTACTAATAAGGGTTGCCCAGGTGGCTATGGATTAGAACAAGGTTATTTTTTTTCCTCCTTTAGGTCCTTGGTCCCCTCGGAAGGGCTCCAGGAAGGCCTCAAAGCATGCTGGATTCTACTCTAAACAGGGCCGGGCTCCAGCTTGGCATTGTTTGGGCTGAAAGATTTTTGAAAACTATTTACCAGGCTGCATTCAATAGCTGGTCCCTTTTGACAATAAACTTGACTTAAACCAAATGCTGGAGGACTTTGTTTCTTGTCCCAATGACTCATGCTTGGCCTCTACAAGATTGATAAAGGAGATTACATAAGAGAAACATTTTTTAGCTCTTTTGTTGGGGGGAGTGGGGGTGGGTTGGGGGGCGTATAGGAAATAACTTCTAAAGGAGAAGGAACCACAGGATTTAGAGCTAGAATTAAGGAGGAAACAGACCCAGAGAGAAGTGACTTCCTTGAGGTCACTCAGAGCTGAACCCAGTAAAGCTAGGAATTTTTTGCATCTGGGATAAGCACCATAAATCATAAGGGGGAAAGGGGAAATAACACAAAGTATGTGGCCTTTCATCACCCCAGCTGCTCTTACCTCCCCCCTACCCAATTACCTTCTATTTGTTTTGCATATATTGTACACAGTTATGTGTGCGTGGGTTCTCTCTCCAAAGAGATGCAAGTTTTTTTTGAGGGCAGAGACATACCATTTTTGTTTTTTGGTCCCCTGTGCCTGGCATAGAGGAGGTACTCTATAAGCACTTAGTGATCGTTTAATTACAGGTGAGGGTCTGGAAAAAGAGACCCTGGAACACTGATGGGGAGAGGGCTGAAGAGAGCTTCATTATTCCTGCTACCTAAATGCTTACAAAAACTGCTAATAGCATCATTTGTATAACAATTTAAGGTTTGCAAAAGCTCTTTACAAGTACTTCTAGCCCTGGCCGCCCTGACCAAGGTAAGGGTTTGGAAGTCAGGCCATTTGATCCTAAATATAGGGGGAGGGTTGGACTAGATGGCCTTTCAGGTCCCTCTAAGCTCTACATCTAAG
>JAQQSV010001065.1:38382-76863 GCA_028646515.1 Pseudochirops corinnae
ATTATAATATTATATAATTGGTTGTCATAATAATATTAATAATTAGCACCACTAAATTGTAAGTATAGCCTTATTATAAATGCTAGCTATATTGTTGTTGCTGTTGTTATGCCTAACTAACTTCTCTGTACTCTTAGAGTTAGGAAAATGGAGGCAGAGAGGTGTATTGGGAAACACAATATATGTAAGATTCTAGATTCTTAGATGTAGAGCTTAGAGGGACCTGAAAGGCCATCTAGTCCAACCCTCCCCCTATATTTAGGATCAAATGGCCTGACTTCCAAACCCTTACCTTGGTCAGGGCGGCCAGGGCTAGAAGTACTTGTAAAGAGCTTTTGCAAACCTTAAATTGTTATACAAATGATGCTATTAGCAGTTTTTGTAAGCATTTAGGTAGCAGGAATAATGAAGCTCTCTTCAGCCCTCTCCCCATCAGTGTTCCAGGGTCTCTTTTTCCAGACCCTCACCTGTAATTAAACGATCACTAAGTGCTTATAGAGTACCTCCTCTATGCCAGGCACAGGGGACCAAAAAACAAAAATGGTATGTCTCTGCCCTCAAAAAAAACTTGCATCTCTTTGGAGAGAGAACCCACGCACACATAACTGTGTACAATATATGCAAAACAAATAGAAGGTAATTGGGTAGGGGGGAGGTAAGAGCAGCTGGGGTGATGAAAGGCCACATACTTTGTGTTATTTCCCCTTTCCCCCTTATGATTTATGGTGCTTATCCCAGATGCAAAAAATTCCTAGCTTTACTGGGTTCAGCTCTGAGTGACCTCAAGGAAGTCACTTCTCTCTGGGTCTGTTTCCTCCTTAATTCTAGCTCTAAATCCTGTGGTTCCTTCTCCTTTAGAAGTTATTTCCTATACGCCCCCCAACCCACCCCCACTCCCCCCAACAAAAGAGCTAAAAAATGTTTCTCTTATGTAATCTCCTTTATCAATCTTGTAGAGGCCAAGCATGAGTCATTGGGACAAGAAACAAAGTCCTCCAGCATTTGGTTTAAGTCAAGTTTATTGTCAAAAGGGACCAGCTATTGAATGCAGCCTGGTAAATAGTTTTCAAAAATCTTTCAGCCCAAACAATGCCAAGCTGGAGCCCGGCCCTGTTTA
Organism: Pseudochirops corinnae; assembly: GCA_028646515.1. NCBI lineage: Eukaryota > Metazoa > Chordata > Mammalia > Diprotodontia > Pseudocheiridae > Pseudochirops > Pseudochirops corinnae. The sequence goes on from JAQQSV010001065.1 coordinate 39,500, forward strand.
GAGTAGAATCCAGCATGCTTTGAGGCCTTCCTGGAGCCCTTCCGAGGGGACCAAGGACCTAAAGGAGGAAAAAAAATAACCTTGTTCTAATCCATAGCCACCTGGGCAACCCTTATTAGTAGAGGAAGAGGTGGCAGGACTGAAGGGGGATTGGGAAGGCCCTCCCCTTCCAGAATAGATTGGTCACTGGCCTGTAATAAGACGTCTTTAGCTGCATCTCTAGAAAGTCGTTCCTTTGGAATAAATAACAAGTGTACTGGGAGAGAAAATAGAAACACCGACAACAATACTGATGATGATAAAAAAAATAATACCTTACTTATAGGACCATAGGATAGAGACATAGAATTCTAGCCCAATTCTTTCATTTCATTGTTGAGGAAACTTTGACCCAGAAAAGAAAATTGACTTTCTCAAGGTCAAAGCCATAACACTAATGATAATCATTGACATTTTAATAGTGTTTTAAGGTTTGCTTTATATGACATTTCATTTGGACCTTGTAGTAGCCCATTTTACAGATGGGGAAACAGAGATGTAGAGAGTTTGAGTGACTTGCCCAAGGTCACTATTGTTCCTACCCACCTCCCCCCCCCCCATCCAAGGTCACTGCATTAATAAGGCACAGAGTATAGGGCGCAGCCCAGGCCTTCTGACTCTAAACCTGGTACTCTTTCTTTTACACCAATCTCCACTCCTCTTGTGGTTCTTTATGGTTGTTTACAATTTCAAAATGCTTTTGTATAGATGATCTCTTTTGGTAGCCTACCAGTGCTACAAGAGGCCGTAGAGGTTAACTAGTCACAAGAAACCTGTGAGATAGGTTTTTAAATTTTTTTTATTATTCCCATTTTACAGATGAGTAGACTTAAGCCCAAAGGGGAAAAATAAATTGCCTAGATCCACATAGCTAGTATAAATAGTAGAGCCAAAGTTAGAATCCAATTATCCTGAATCCCACTCTCGTGGCAACTAGACTGGGGCAGCTAGGTGGTGCCATAGTGCATAGAGTGCCAAGCCTGGAGTCTGGAAGACTCATATTTATGAGTTCAAATATGGTCTCAGGCTTTCACTAGTTATGTGGCCCTAGGCAAGTCACTTAACCCTGCTTGCCTCAGTTTCCTCATCAGTAAAAAGAGCTGGAGAAGGAAAACCACTCTAGTATATCTGCCAAGAAAAGCCCAAAATTGGGGTCATGAAGAGTCAGATGTGACTGAAACAACTCAATGGTAACAACCAATCTAGTGATTTCTCTCCTGTACAAGCTCTTTTCAGTCTTTTCAAAGACTACCAGGTTCAGGAAGTCTGCTAAGTCTTCACACATTGGTGTAAAGTTGTTTATCATGTTGCTTTCTTCCTAACATGCTTCTAAAATCCTCACGTTGAAGGAATGGAGTTTTACATAGCATTGGGGGTTGTTTTAGAGTATGGGATCCCATGTTAGCAGGGTAGTTGCTGGGGGGTGGGGTTGCAGTAGGGGAGCCGGGCAGCCAGAGGGCAGCATGAATGATAATGGGGTCTAGTGGAAGGAGCCCTGACTTTAGAGTCAAGAGACTTGATTTCCAGTCCTACCTTCAGTAATATATGAAATGTCTTGCAGGATGGGACCCTCGAATTGGCATGAGGGCTTGGGTTCAAATCTCAGTTCAGATATTTATTAGCTTTGTGAGTCTCAGTGGAGTGCTGGAACTGGATGGAATCAGGAGTAGACCGTTAAATTTTCAGTGTGAGCGTTCACACCCAAATGCTGCAAAACAGGGCTTGATTTATTGTTTTATTGGTTGTTTAGCAAAAAGAAAGCGATGGAGAAATTGTTAATAACTCATTAAATAGTAAAGGTGTTGTTGTGTCTTTTTGGAGAGCCATTGTTAAATATTTACCTTGTTTGTGTGAACCCACACAAGTCACAAATTTACATTATCTATACTGTATTGCTATTTATTTTGTTAAATATTTCCCAATTACATTTTATCTGGCATTTGAGAGTATTGTGACAGAATGTTTGATGCCTCTGGACTAGAGGGTAATGGAGAAGGACGTGGAGCATAGGAAGTGGATGATAATCTCCTAAGAATTGTACAACAAAAGCAGCTAAAAATGAAAGAAAAGGTGGACTGGCTGGGTGGTGGGAGGAGGGATAAGGAATGAACAGCTCTCATGCTCCACTGGTATCCCCACAATGTCAGGAGGTCTCGAAGAAGGTTTGTTGCCCATTAGGGAGAAACCCAGTAGAGAATTTTTCACAGAACTTGAATGGAAGTTGAGATAATCCTATACAACGAGAGGCATGGATGGGTGTGACCTGCATCTCCAGATGTTGTTCTTGTTGAGTCACTTCAGTTGTGTCCGACTCTTCATGACCCATTTGGGGTTTTCTTAACAAAGACATTGGAGGGTTTTGTCATTTCCTCCTTCACTTGCCCAGGGACACATAGTTAGTAAACGTCTGAGTCAGGTTTGAATTCAGGTCTTATTGACTCCAGGCCTGGTGCTCTATCCGCTGAGCCACCTAACTGCCCATAGATCCACGTATCTCAGGATACTATAGCGCAGCAAGGTCTAATTGATTCATGTGTATGTGTGCTTCTGTATTTTTTTTCCCCAATTAGACCTGGAGGATAGGAGCTAAGTCTTCTCTTGTATCTCTTGTAGTCTTGTTGGGCACAGAGTAGATAATTAACAAAGGCTAATCAGTTTGATTTGTTGGCCAGAAAAACCAGAAAGAGTTGGGTGGTTCCAGCTGAGAAAGCAAGGTCTGTCCCTAAGCAGGAAGTTCAAGGCCAAATTAGAGGGAAATGGGTTGATGGGCAGTGTTGTCTGGTGTCTATGGCATTGGACAAGTAGCTGAGACCCGAACTCAAACCCCACCTCAGCCTCTTACTGCTATGTAGTAACTCTGTGCCTCATTTTCCATATCTGAAAAGGGAAGGATTCAATGTGATCACCTCTAAGAGTCCTTGCAGCTTTGATTCTATTATGTAGGCTATTTCCTCTTCTTCTTCCATCACTAGGGGAAAGGGGAGAGAGAAAACAGTTCACTCAGAGCTTACCAGTCATATTTCTTATGATACTCAGTGGCTCCCACCCTAGATCAGTAAAGCAGGGAAAGTGTGGTGGGTGGAAAGGTCTGATATATGAGAATGAGGAATAGTTTATTTGGTTGGGGTCCAATTTCCCCTACTAAACATTTCCCTTTTATGCTACCACAGCATTTTAAATGGAAATCATCAGCTTATATCCCAGCCTCAGGAAGGCAGCAGGAAAGCATGTGTGAGACCTGGGGTCCTAATCTAATCGAGAAACCCTGCTGGGGCTCTAAGAAATCTTAGTATGGCTTCTTTCTTATTCATGGGCTGTGGGCTGAATAATTACTGCTTGGTAAACACACTGCCAGAATATTGAATATGAAAGTGAAGAGGCTCCAGACAGTGTAGGGATAGATGGGTAAAAGGGTGAAAAAAGAGAAAGAAAAATGGAAAATAGATGAAGCTCTAAATGTTTTTGTTTTTTTCAGAGGCACTAGGAATACCCCAATGTGCCTTCCTGGCGTCTTCCCAAATACTCTCCACTTCCACTGAGGATCTACAAAAACTCCTTTTCAGTTAACTAAAGATCATGATTCCTGTTAAACTTGCATATCTCAGGGGGAGGGCATTGTACTTGATTTTATTAGTCCCTGATACTCCAGCGAAGATGAGTTTATCAGCTCCTTTCTTGAAATGGAGTCTTGGTTCCCTCACATTACATCCCTCCTGTAGCTTATGCTTCAGTCAGACTGGAATAACTTCCTCTCACTTTTCTCCATACCTTTGCTCTGATTTTTCCTGTTAGTCTAGAATGTGTTCCCCTTCCAATCCCAACGCCTGAATTCTTCTTTATAAAATCCTACCTCTTCTACGAGGTTCAGCTCAGATGTCACCCCTTCCATGAAGACTTCCCTCGGTCCCTCTGTAGTAAATGTTCTCTGTTTCCTAGGCATGGGCCCAACACTTTGTTTATACCTCTCATATACTTAGCACATCTGCTGTGTATTTACTTATGTATAAGTCTTATCATACTCACTATCCCAGAAAGCTCTGTAAGGATAATCATACAGTTGGAAATTTAGAGGTAAAAGGGACTTCAGCGTTTACCTTGTCCAACTGATTACCATAACCATAGATGTAGTGTTGCAATTAACCTTTAGAGCTCATCAAATCAACTTCCCTTATTTAAAGCATGGGGAAAGTAAAGTCCTGAGAATAAAAGTGACTTGATTAGGATCACATAGGTAGAATGAATGAATGAATTCTGGAAATTCACGGGGATGACAAGTAGAATCAGAGTCACTGATTGACATGTCCACTTCAGGAGTAGTAATACTTATTTGATTACTGTTCCCAGAGCTAGGGGTGGAAAGGAAGGGAGGGATATATATGTGTATGAAGGGTGCTTGTGGCCTGAGGATGATGAAAGAGCATCCATGATGGATTTGGGTTGGGTTAGATAGGGAGAACTCTCATCAATTAGGAGCCCAGGGCTGAAGGCAATACCTCATCCGCAATAGGCATTCAAGACATATTTCATGAATTTAATTGTATTTTCTAGCTTGAGAGGGCATGATGGCAGACACCAGGCAACTGGAGCCTAAGGGATATCATGGAAAGGTAGGAAGGAGTAAGGGGAGACTGGAAACAGCAACATTGAAATTTATTTTCTTTTAAAAATTCTGAAGGTCAATTCTGAATGGAAAAGGTGGGAGAAATTCAGGAACTCAGGGAAATTGAGTAAGTAAAGAAAGTCATTTATAGGAGTTCTAGATGTCTGGTGGCTAGGGCTAGGCTCCTTTCTGCTGCTTGTACTTTGACTACACTCTCATTTTTTCTTGTTTATTTTTATTTTTAAAAAGTGTTTTTTACATTATAAATATTTATAGATTATTCCCACTTTATAACAAAGTAATAGAATTCAGCAGAACTAAAAAGACAATGCTATCATCTGTAAGTACACGGAACATTATATATCTGTAGCACCCCACCCCATAAAAAAAGAAGAGAAATCTAAAAAATGGAAAACAAATTTCTTGAATCATATGCATTATTAAGCAAAACCAATTCTGTCAGTGATTGTATACAAAACTATGCCTCATTCTGTGCTCTACATCCATCTTCTCTTGGTCACGGTATTCATCATGCTTCTTATAGCCTTTGAAGCTGTTTGTTATCACAGTGGTGTTACGGCATAAATGGTTCTACATATTAGCTTGACATGGTCAAGGAGAAGGCAGAGTAGAATAAGTACTGAGTCTCCACTCAGAGGACCTGAGTTCAAATCCCTATATCATCCGCTACCCATGAGACCTTGGGGCAAATCACTTCCCTTGGAGTCAGGAAGATCTGGGTTCAGATGTGGCTTCTGACATTTACTTAACTGTGTGACCTTGGACTAGTCACTTAACCTTGCTGAGCTTCACTCTCCTCATCTGTAAAATGGGGAAAGTGATACCCTATAGTACTTTTACAGGGCTGTTGTGAGCTTTAAGTGAGATAACAGATAGAAAATACCTTATAAACATTAAAATGCTACATAAACATCAGTCATTATTATTACTGTTCAAGTGACAAAAATGAAACTCTATCCAATAAATCTCTTGACAAGTTTTTGTTAAGCACCTACTGCGTTCCAGGTGCTGTTCTATGCACTGAAAACACAAAGTCAAAAATTAGCCGATTATCAGCATATCTGGAAAAATGTTTGGAGATGGGGAGGTAAACACCATTAGAGATTTTGTCTCATCTGTGGATTACAATGACCTATTTCTAGTATAGATGAGAAGAACCAGGTCAGGCTTTGACTGACCCCAGGCAAAGAAGGCTTGGAACTTTCACTGTAACCTCGGACTTGGTGTCACAAACATGAATGCCTTTATACCGTGGAAGGCGTAATTTTCTGCCATTAAAGTATGTGCATTTGTAAAAAGTGATATTAAAGAGTATCTTATGGTGTTGCCCTATGAAATGGACTTCTCCATCTATATCTAGACCCAGCTCTGCTGATGAGCTTATCCTAAACATAGAAAGTAAAGACCAAGTTGTGATAGTAGGAGACTTTTATTTACATCTATGTTTACATAATGCTTTGTATTTTACATATATTGTGCCTTCCCTCATTGATTATCTCCAATTTATCTTTTACATATCTTATTACTATCATTATCTTATTTTATATATCTTTCTTCTATGTAGTTGGTTGCATATTGTTTCCCCCATTAGACTATGAGCTCCTTGAGGGTAGGGACTGTCTTTTGTCTTTTTTTACATCCCTAGCACTTGGCACAGTGCCAGGAACATTGTAGCCATTTAATACATACTGGTTGACTTATTGGCTATTATTTCATTTGATTCTTGAAACAACCTTGTTTTTAAGATTGGTGCTATTTCTATCCTAATTTTATAGATGAGGACACTGCATTCAAAGGGATTAAGTGACTTACTCAGGGTCACTCAGCTAGTAAGAGTCTGAGGTGGGATCTAAATGCAGGTCTTCCTGACTCCAGCTCTAACACTCTCACTGCCAAAGGATGCTGTCCCTTTTCTACAATAAGATGTTGAGGTCTCTCCATGCAAGATGAAAGTAGATGAGGATTTGGGATGATTCTGTCTCTGCTTGAAACTGGAGGACCTTGACAATTAGTAGTTGCTTTAGGTATTAAGTGAATGTCTCATTCATTTTTTTCAAAAAGCATTCATTAAGAATCTACCAGGTGTTTAGCCCTTTACTAGGCACTTTGGGAAAACAACAAAAGGGAGAGATACAGTTCCTGCCTCTGAGGAACTTAGAGTGTCACTGGGGAGGCTAGAGTAATACATCCCCATTCAGTTAGAAAAAAAAAAAAACATAAAATAAGATGTTAAATGTGAATGTAATGAAAAAAATGTGAGATTTTAACCCATAGAGATAAACATAATCTTGAAAATGTGAAAGAAATTTCATGTTACTTCTTTCCATATTTAAAAATTTACAAACTTGAGGGTGGACAACATTTGATGGAAGATAAAAAGAGCAACAATTAGAAGTGATATTGGGTTTTTGGTTTTTTTTGGAATGGTATACTACAGACCACCTGACTAGATAGAAGAAATAGATGACAAATTCCTGATATAGAGAGTAAAATTGAAAACATGTGAATGCTATTACCAGTCTTGGGGAACTTTAATTATTTAGACTTCTGCTGGAGGAAGGACTTTTCATTAGAAGAAGAGTATCTGATAAATTCTGTACTTGCCTTGCTGATAATTCCATCTTCCAGAAAGTGGAGGAAATGATAAGAGCATCTTCTCTGGACCTGATTCAGAATAAGCGTGAAGTAGAAATGATAGGAATCTTTGGGGACGATGACCCTATCATCATAGAGTTTGTAATAGTCAAGAGAATATGAGGCATAGTTCAGTGAACATACCCTGAACTTGAAAGGATCAGATTTCAAATAATTCATGTAAAAAAAATCCCATGGCCTGAAATTCTAAAATGGATGATGGCTGAAGAGACATGAGAGATCTCAAGAGCAAAATTCTGTTGCTATCATCTCAAGAGATTCTGGGGAGAATGGAGAAGGAAAGGGGATGACATCTAAAAAGGCTGATGCACCTGCATGTTGTGTGTTCGTCCTTTGTTTTTGAAGAAGATCAATGATGTCATGATGCAGGGTCAAGATACAGTGTGTTCGATCAGTCCAGTTCAGAAGGCTCTACCACAAGTAGCCGATTAGAACATTTGGAATGAAGATGTCTCTGGATTTGCACAGCTTGCATTTCCTTCATGCTACCGTGATTCTGCCTTGCTCATGGAGTACAGAGTCTTTTGTGATGTGAGCACACCGGGCTGGGTGGTCCTGTGCCAGATTCTTCCATGTCTTACAATCAAAACTTAAGTTCTTCAGAGAGACCTTAAGGGTGTCCTTGTACCACTTCTTCTGACCATTGTGCAAGTACTTGCCTTGTTTGAGTCCTCAGTAAAATAATCCTTTAGGTAAATGTGTATTTGGCATTTGGGCTATATGGTCAACCCATCAGAGTTGCACTCTCTGCAGTAGAGTTTGAGCACTTAATTCAGCTCAAGAGAGAACCTCAACATCTGGTACCTTATGGTGCCAGATACTCTTCCTAAGACAGTTCAAATGGAAGTGATTCAGTTTCTGGCATGAACCTAGTAGACAGTCCAAGTTTCACAGGCATTCAACAATGAAGTCAGTACAATGGCTTTGTAGACCTTTAGTCTAATAATAGTCAGTCTAATACTTCCACACTTTCCTTCAGAGCTTCCCAAACACTGAGCTGATCTGGCAATGTGTGCATCACATCAACTATATTTTACATCCCTGGAAAGTACACTACCAAGGCAAGTGAACTTATCCACAGTATTCAAAACTTTTCCATTTACCAATGGTTCCACATATGGATGGTGTGGTACTGGCTGGTGGAGGACCTGTGTTCTCTCAGTGTTGATTGTCAGGCCAAAATTAGCAGAAGTGACAAAGAATCCATTTCCTGTTGAATCTCAGCCTCCAAGACTGCATTGAGTGCACAATCATCTGTGAACAAAAAATCATGTACCAGTTCTCCCTTCACTTCATTTTCGCTTGTAGCCTTTTCAAGTTAAATAGTTTACTGTCAATATGGTAGCTGACCTTGATGCTGTTTCTGTCCTCGATGAAGGAGTCTGACAACATCGCTACAAAGCATGGGAACAAACACACAGCCCGGCTTCACTCCATTGGTGACTGGGTGAGTGAGAGCATCATCCTTCACCCAGAGCCCTCACAAGCATGCCATCATAAAACTGGCATGCAGTACTAAGGAACTCCTCTGGGCAACCAAATTTCACCATGATTTTCAACAAGCCTTCGTGACTGACAGTATCAAAGGCCTTGGTCAGATTGACAAATGTTGTGCACAGGCCTCTGTTCTGCTCCTGGCATTTCTCCTGGAGTTGTTAGGCATCAAATACCATTGCTCAGCCCTTTCTGAAGCCACACTGGCTCTCGGGAAGATAACCATCTTCCAGGTGAAGAATCAGCCTGTTAAGAAGGACTCTCCAGGAATCTTGTCAGCAATGACTAAGAGAGAGAACCCCCTGTGATTGTCACAGAACAACCTGTTTCCTTTTCTTTTACAGTGATGGACAATACCTCCATACTTCTTCACCTACATAGGGAGCTCTCCAAGGAACCTGGATTTTTAAAGTATAAACACAAAAGATGGAAACAGAAGCATATACCAGAAGAGTGGTACAAAATTATAAGAATGCCATTAGGAAGGCTAAAACTCAGAAGGAAATGAGAAGTGAAAAAATGGTAACAATAAGAAAAAAGGGCTTTTAAAAAATATGCAGGAGAGAGCACTAAGAAGAGAAAAGAAGGGATAGCCGGAGAGCTAGGAATGGGGAAAAATGAATTAGGTCGTCTCTGAGGTCCTTTCCAGATCTGAATCCTATTATTCAATGGTAGAATAATGTTAAGAAGGGTCAGACACAGGATCAATTGAAGCAAAAAATTGTTTGGTTATTCAAGGTAGACTTAAATTCTGGTCCTCTATTCATAGACAAGAGAGAGAGAAAAACATGTTTTGCATCTGTTTTCTATATCAGAGTGAAAAGGATGGAACAAAGACCAAACCTATGATGATTGAGCTGTTATTAAGAGAGCACCTAGTTACCTTCAGTGAAGTTAAATGTCTAGGCTCAGATGAATTAATCCCAGGGTGCTAGAAAAAACAACGACCAATAACCTAAGATGATTAAATCAAAATTTTAGCTCAGAGGTCATTGAATCCAATTCCTTCATTTTATAGATGTGGAAACTGAGGTCCAGAAACATGAAGTGACTTGCCTCCATAGGTGTGCCCACCATTATTGCTCACAGAATTGATGATTATTTTCAATCATCTGTTCATGGAGAAAGGAATAGAAACAATAGATTTAGAAATGGTGCTAGAGGTGGTTAGGTGGCACAGTAAATACAGCACGGCCCTGGAATCAGGAGGACCTGAGTTCAAATCTGACCTCCGATACTTAACACAAAACTAACCATGTGACCTTGGGCAAGTCACTTAACCCCAATTGCCCTGCCCTTCCCCCTCCAAAAAGCAAAAAGAAAAAATCAATAAAAAGAAATGGTCCTAATTTTCAAAAAGAAAGAAGGAAAGTAGATTCTATAAGCTACAGAGGGGTGGGTTTGGGTATTTATTCACTCCTAGTAAAATTCTAGAATGGAATATCTAGGGGATGATTTGTGAGTACTTAGAAGGGGTGATCACTGGGTGTCAAACTTGGAATACTAAAAAGTCATGCCTGACTAGCCTCATGTCCTTTTTTTAAAAGATAGATCAGGGGAATGCTGTATACATAGTCTGCCTGGGTTTCAGTGAGTTGTTTGGCAAAGTCTCTCATGACATTCTTGTAAATAAAATGGAGAGACAAGGACTTGTGGTTGGTTCAATGACAAATTACTCTATTCAAAGAGAAGTGACTAATAGATGTATTTCTACTTTGAGGGGGCTCTCTTGGGACCTCCTCCCTCCCCCAAGCTCTGTCTTTGGTTTCCTTCTGCTGGACACTTTCAGCTATGATTTGGATAACAATACATGGATAGTCTGCATGTCAAATGTGTAGACAACAGAAAATCAGGAAGAACAGCTAGCATCAGAATTAGAAATGACAGAATTGGTCTCTACATCCACCTCATCTGGTTAGAACGAAGGGCTCAATCTAACAAGTTACTATTTCATAGGTGTGGGCACTCACTCTGGGACTGCCGACTGTAACCTCTACACACTTCTCACTCTAGATAATTCTTGTCCATGTTTTCCCCAAATTCTCCATAAATAGTTTGCCCAATATGCTAGAGGTGGTGTGTGTGTGTGTGTGTGTGTGTGTGTGTGTGTGTGTGTGTGTGTGTGAGAGAGAGAGAGAGAGAGAGAGGTTATCTTGGAGAAGGTCAAGCTCACCACTCCATAACTTATTGAATCCCCTGTCTTCCTCTTCTTCAGCCATCTTAAATCCTACAGCCCCTGGTTCCTTTCTCTAGAATAGATTTAAAGTTGGAAAGGATCTTACAGATTATCTCATCTGGACCCTCTAGTTTTACAAATGTTGAAACTGAGACCTAGAGAAATTAAAGCCAATTCAAGTATTCTTTCAAGGTCAACACAGATAATAAATGATAGAGCTGAGATTTGAACTCAGGTCTTTTGACTCTAAACTTTATGCTCTTTCCACCATTCTGACATTCAGGCTTTATCTCATACTTTCTATATGACCAGACAAACTTTGTATCCGGTCATATAAGAAGAATCTAGGTCATCCCTTTTCCTTCTCTCCCCCTTTCCCCATCTGTTGCCCACAGCTGCCAGCTGTGCCTGCCACAATGTTTGAATAGGCCAGCTGTGCCAACGATATCACATTTGTATGGGACACAGGGTCCCATTTTTAGCATCCTCCTTTTGGGTCTGCTTTGAGATTTTCCACTTGTGGCTTCCCCCATCTGCTTAGGAACACACCCTGAGACTGCCTCCTGGCTGTTATTTCCAGGAGATTCTCAGATTTGGGTGATAACCCACCCTCCTTCCACTGGCAAAATTGTGAAGTCTATGAAATTTGTCTTTGGCAACAAACAGGCTCTTTCTACTCCCTTCTTTTCCCCTCCATTCCCTCAGAAACCCACTATTTTCTGAGCTGCCCTGTCTGTCCAGTCAGGCAGAAAAACTCACTGAGATTGAGATATTAAAGACTTAATGTATTTCTTCCTCCCAGAGGTATCTGTATCAGAAAAGATGTACAGGAAGCTGCTGAGTTTAACTCAAAGTAATGGCAGCTCTAATGACAATATCCCAATACTCCCTAATCACATGTTCTATGTGCCTGGACTCACCCCTAAAGCCAGCACTGCTAGAAAGACTTTTCTTCTAAGAGATTCTCTATGATGAAGGAGGGAGTGCTGTAGGTTTCATGTCAACTTGGAGAGCAGTCTCTAGTGGAGTATCTCAAGTCTCTGTATTGGTTTACTTTTTTATATCGGTGATTGAGATAAAGGCATAGATAGCATATTCATCCAGTTCCAAATGAAATGAAACTTGGAGGGATAGCTTAACACAGGAGGATGACTAACATGAGTCAGGACCCCAAAAGATTTGACAGACTACAGTATTGATCCATAAGCCATTAGTCCATTAAGAGAACAATGAATCTAACAAAATGAAATTTAATATGGATCAATTAACAATCAAACATTTATTAATAGCAGTACCTACTATATGCTAGCTCATTGCCCAGAGAAAAGAGACCATCAAGGAAAAGAAAGTAATCAGCACTGTTGAAAGCTGCAGAGAAGTCTGGGAGAATAAGTATAGAGACAGGTTAAAAAAATCAGCCTCCCAAGCTCAAGATAGTAGAAGCATGGTTAACCAGTCACTTATCAAATAAAAACTGGAAGATTTAGTGGACTGCAAGCTCAATATACATGTGTGATGTGGCAGTTAAAAAACCTGAAGGCAATTTTAGGTTGTATTGGGAGGCATAACTTTCAGGAATAAGGAGGCGAGTGTACTCTTGCCTGGTCAGGTCATATCTTGAGTACTGTGTTCAGTTTTAAGCACTAGAGTTTAGGAAGGCTATTGATGAATGTTGATGAACTAGAGAGTATCCAGAGGGTGGCAGCAAGGATGGTAAGGGCCTTATATCAAAGCTTTATGAAAATCAATTGAAGGAAGTGGGGATATTTAGCCTGATGAAGAAAAGATTCATGGAAGACATGATAGTTGTTTTCCAATATCTTAAAATCCTTGATGTGGAAAAGAAATTCAACTCATCTGTTTGGTCTCTGAGGGAAATACAGCTGAAAGTTGCAAAAAGGCACATTTAGGATTGAGATCAGGAAAAATGTCCTATTAATTAGACATGTTACAAAGTGTTTTCAACGCTTTGAGGAAATAGTTTCTCAAGTAGACCATTTTTTGAGTCCACTGGGATTTCCTTTTAGGAGTGGGTTGAACTAGATGGCACTGAAGTCCCTACAGTTCTATGATTCTGTGTCTCAACCAATCTCCTTTGCTGCTTGAGCATTTTGAAAGAGCATGGAAAGATCTTCCCTTGAGAGAGAACCATCTTTGGAGTTTCCGTGGAAGTAGAAAACTCCCTAGACTCCTGAGCTCTGTCAGAGTGTATAAATAAAACAAGACTAGCCTTCTCCATAGGCAGAGGAGGTGACCATCTATCTAGTGGGATTTTAAGGGTCTATATCTGGCAAGAAAACCCTAGATGGGGTTGCAAAGCATCAGACATGACTGAAATGACTGAACAAGAAGACTGAAGCCCCCTTCTTCCCTATCAACTGGCAGATGCCTGAAATTCTCCCATGAGAACTTCATGCCTTTAGCTTACATAGCTTTCATCCTTGTGAAAATATAAATACCCCCAAGAGGGGTGCAGTATAAGCGGGTGTTAGTCCTTGACAAACTCTGTGTAAACAAAGGGTCTAAAGGCAGTTGTTGATAGGGTCAGCGGGAAAGAGAGCAGTCTGGCTCTCGATATCTGGAGGGCCTATGAGGTGTGGTGAGAAGAGATACGACAAAGGGAGGAGCTTGGAGAGGTCAGACTGACTGGATTGAGTGGACTTTGGGGAGTTATAGTGAAAGTGTCAGGTGAGTAGAGAAATGGGGGAAGTAGACGATTGTTTTACCCCAGGTGTGTTAAGAAACCTATGAGAATGGTCTTCAAAGTTGTGCAAGATTAATTTCCCATGGATTTGTGATTACCTAATTTGTAAATAATCTGCATTCCACCATCCTCATTACTCAGATTAAGATCTGTACATCTAGCCTTTGTCTCTCTTCTGAGCTCCCATCTCACATCATGGACTGGGCAGGAGTGGAGGGGCTCTGAAGGCAAATGTCTACTTCTTTATAGTATTTATACTCTAAATATAGTATATATTTAGAGTGTGTGTGTATATATATATATATATATATGTATATATATACATATGTATAATTTCTACCTTTTGCCTCTACTTTGAAGGTATGGTGTTGGGTTATCAGTAAAAAAACTCACAAGATAGTAGTTAAGACCATTGAGGTAACACATATAAGGTGCTTCATGAGCCTTAAAGTCCTATCCTCTTCCCCCCCTCCTCATCCTCCTTCCCCTCTTCCTCCTTTTCCTCCTCTTCCTCCTCCAGACACAAGACTCAGGCTTTAGTTCAGGCTTCATCACTAGTTAGTCAAGTGATTTACACTTTTCTCATCTGTACAATGGAGGAGCTGAATAGAGATTGTGTCTGGTGGGGGTATAGTATGCTTCTGATGCTTATTATTTTTTCTTTTTTATATTTTTAAAATGTATTTTCAATATATTTTAAAAAATTTATTTACTATTAGTTCACAACATTCAGTTCCACAAGCTTTTCAGTTCCAAATCTTCCTTCCCCCTTCCCTCCTCCCCTGCATGGCAGCATGCAGTCTCATATAGGTTCTATATATACCTTCATATTAAACATTAGTCAAGTTGTAAAGAAGAATTATAACCAATGGAATGAATAATGAGAAAGAAGAAATAAAACAAAACAGAAAAGAGAGCAAGTAGTTTGCTTCAATCCTCATTCAGACTCCATAATTCTTTCTCTGGATGTGGACAGCCCTTTCCATCATGAGTCCTTTGGAGTGGTCTTATAGCCTTGCATTGCTGAGGGGAGCCCAGTCTATTCCGATGCTTATTATTTATGAAACCTTGGGCAGATTACTTTCCTGGGCCTGAATTTTCCCCTAGGTAATATGAGGGGTTGGACTGGATGGCCTCGGAGGTCTTTTAGGCAGGTTACTCACTCTTCAGGGCCTCAGTGTCTCTATTTGTACAGCAAAGGGGATTGAACTAGATGACCTCTGAAGTTCTTTCTAGTTCGAATATTCTATGATTCCTTACTATCCTTGTCTTAATAAGGAGGTGGGGTGGACCAGGCAATATTTAAGTGACAAATGGACTTAGACTATGGAAGGAGAAGGGGGCAAGGCTAGCCCTTTGCAAAACTATGAGCAAGTCATTTAAAAGGCACAGTGGTTGGGGGCTAGGTGGCACAGTGAATAGAGCACTGGCCCTGGAGTCAGGAGGACCTGAGTTCAAATCCGTCCTCATACATTTAACAAAAAAAAAAAAACTAGCCATGTGACCCTGGGCAAGTCACTTAACCCCAATTGCCCTATCTTTCCCCCTCTAAAAAGCAAAAAAAAAAAAAAAAAAAAAAAAGGCACAGTGGTTAGAGTACTAGACTTGGAGTCAAGAAGACCTGAGCTGAAATACTACTTCAGATACTTACTAGCTGTGTGACTCTGGATAAGTCACTTAACCACTCTCTGCCTCAGTTTCCTCATCTGTAAAATGGGGATACTAATAGCACCCACCTTACAGGGTTGTTGAGATCAAATGAGATAATCTATGTAAAGTGCTTTATAAATTTTAAAGAGCTATATAAGTATTGGTTGTTATTATCTAAACTCTCGATGACTCCAGGCAACTATTTAAAATGAAAAGTTCCACGTCAATGAGGGGTATTTCCACTGGTGGAAGCTTCCTACTCTGATGGCATTCCAGGTCTGGACAGTAACAACTTCAACAGCAGGAGAGATACGGAAAAGGAAGGAAAGTCCATTTTTGATTGGGCTTCCTGGAAGAAGGGGCATCTGAGCTTGCTTTCAAAGGCGCACCTTTGAGGGGGGAACACTGCAGCCATAAGAAATCCAACCGGTTTCTTTAGTCATTTTAGAGGGAAAAATATAATGGGAGGACAGAGGGGAGAAGGCCCCCCACAGGTGTGAGAGAGTGAATACTCCAGGGAGGCTGCAGTGTATCCAAGGCGGACTCTCAGAAGGGAATAGTGTGAGATCAGTCTGATTAAAATGGAAAAATCTGGGCGGGGGGGGGGGGGGGCAGGGATCTCCCCTCCTTTTCTTTTTCTTTTTGTTTGTTTCTTCAGTCCCCTTGCCTCCCCTATGCCTAGCAGAGTGCTAGTGAATAAGTGGAAGGGAGGTGGGGAGTGGAGAAAGGAGGAGAGAGAGTGGCATTACTAGATCTGTCCAGCAGGAAAATTAATCTACTATTAATCTGTAGCCAGGATGTGAAGAATGTATTAAAGGGTAGATAGAGAGTAGAGTGGGGAGAGATTCATTATGAGACTATTCTAACAAGCCCTGCAATGAGGGCCCATCCTGGGGTGGGGGTGGAGGGTGACCATGTGAACAGAAAAGAAGAGAGAGGAATGAGAGATTTTGACTGAGGCAGAATTCATAGCTCTTGCCAAATGATTGGATGGGAGATGTGAGGGAGAAGGTAACACTAAGCTATTGGGCCCGGATGACTGAATGAATCCTGGTGCCATTAACTCAAATAAAGAAATCAAGAGGCGGAGGTCATTTTAGAGGGAAAAATACTAAATTCTCTTTTCAGACTTGCTAAATCTGAGGTGCTACTGAGATGTCAAGCAGACAATTGGACCTTGGGCCTGAGTATAGAAATTGGAGATGCATCTGTACAATGGGAGGACAGAGGTAACCGAGATTGCTAAGGAAGAGAGTTCAGAGGGAGAAGAGAAGGGAAGGGAGCCAAGAACAGGATACTGGAGATATTCTACTTAAGGGAACAGATCAAGAAGGTCATAGAATCAAAGCTTTAAGGCAAGAAAGGGCCACGGTGGTCACTTGGTCGAACTCTCGCATTTCTCAGATAAGGAAAAGATAACAAAAGAGAAAGAGAAATTGCAACCTGAGAGGCAGCAGGAGAACCAGGAGTATTGTCATTGATACCGAGGGGAGAGATGGCATAAAGGAGGGGACTTAGCCCTTTAAATCCGTTGGGGTTGTGGATCTGAGGAGTTTTCAGAGGGGCTTTTAAGTAGTGGCTGTGGTCCTCACAGCTGATCACAAAAATGTTTCATTTGGCTTATGAAAGTACCACACATTCCAGACATTTATGTGATCTTCTTACCTATAGATCGCTATGGTGCAATTCAGCCACCATGTGAAGTATAAATTTGCATCAACTTGACTTTATCAGTTATATTTGATTGAAACACTACACTCAGTTTATGCAGGCTCAACCTTCATGGTTCATTGGCGGCTTTGATACCTGCTCCCAATTTAAGCGTCTAAGAAATATATTGTAATTACCTTTCACTCTCTCTCTCTGTTTTTTGGTGACTTTTTTTTACCCTAGATCCCTAGTGCCCCCATCTTTCCACCCTCCTCCCTAAACACCTCTTGTGTCTCCTTTTACCCCATCCTACTGTGTTCCTTATCTTGGCTTGCTCCATCAAATATTATTTGTGTCCCAATCCCTCAGCAAGGTGCTGTTCCATGGTAACATGTTAACTCATTATACCAGCCAGAGTATATATGGGTATTTTAACAGTAATATTTGAGAGATAATGCCTTAACTCAAAGGATCTGGCCAAAGTACTTTTGCATTTGGGATGGAATTTTGGGTAGTGTTTTAGGCTACAAAGAGACTTTTTAGTCAGGGGGCCTTTTCAAGGTCTCACAAAGCACCAAGTATATCACACCCAATTCCGACAAGCCTGCTTTTTAGTTTCATTCCTTTGGGTCATAAAGAGTTTTTATTTCTGTCCCCTCCTTCCTATTTTGGCCATCATCCCACACAAGCCCTTTTGATGACTACATTCCAACCTGGACTTTCAGAAGTCTCCCAACTAATCTGCACACTTTTACTCTCTCTGTCTCTCTCCTTCTCTCTCTTCCTCTCCATCTGTCTCCCTCTCTTTCTCTGTTTGTCTATCTCCCTCTCTCTATCTTTCTCTCCTCCCCTCCCTTATTGTCTCTCTCTGTCTCCCTTTCTCCTCATCCCTCCCCCATCTCTCTCTTACTTTCTCTTCATCTCTCCATTACCTCCCTTTCTCTTTCTCTCTCTTACATTTCTGAATTACCCAAATAGCCCTGCAAAGGGCTAACACTTTAAGCTGTTCTTTAATAACACTTCGGTAAACATTGGTTAAGTCACTATACAGAATATGGCTCCAGAGGAATGGAACTGGAGCTAAGGGCTTGGATCTGATGGGAGGAGTTCCAGCAGAGGATAGAAGAGATGTCTGAAAGTAAGAGGTGGGAGGGAATCAAAGAGAGCAGTCACTGTCACAAATTCCCTCACCCCTTTCCCCCTCCCATTATTCCCTGAAGACTCTGTGTGTGTGTGTGTGTGTGTGCGTGTGTGTGTGTGTGTGTGTTGTGTAAGTAAAGTAGCCTGGGAATGTGGTGGTTTAGGGAAGTGCCAACAAGGACTGGATGTCCTCATTGGTGAAATGAGTGGCTTGGGTTCAATGACCTCTAAGATCCTTTGCAGCTGAAGCTACTATTCTCTCATGAGGAGGGCTGCCCAGACTAACTTCTCCTTCCTCAAATGGTGATGGTAGAAGATAACTGAGATGTAGAGGAAAGTGCTTTGCAGCTGGAAAGCACCAAAATATTAGCAGTCAAAATCAAAGAGTTTCCTCCTCCTGTCTCTCTCTGTCCATCCTGGTGGCTTTAATTCCAAATACATCCATTTGGAAGCTGCCAAACTTAGAAAAATAGAGCAGACATTGGCCCAGGCAGGTTTCGTTATTACTGTTTCTAATAAGCAGTAATGGCCTCCAATAGAAACCTGAGGGCTCAGTCTTTGAAGGTCTCACCTCCATCCAAACAGCAGGATTTCATAAGAAGATTGGGATAGCTGTTTGTCCCAAATGGGAAAAGTCCTACTGCTGCCGAAGAAGACAGGTTCATGATTTGGAGTTGAAACACCAGAACATCTAGGCAGGATCCTATTGTCTTTGAAGATCAATCAATCCATCCATCAGTTGGTCCATTGATGAAGCAATGAATGAGTTTGCTAACAGATCCATTTGTTAATCAAAAAGTAGTAGAAAAATCATTGAATTTGGAGTCAAAATACCTGAGTTTGAACCTCAGTGGTGCTGATCTTTAGTGCTTTGATGTAGACAAATCACAACATCTGGACCTCTGTTTTCTTGCCTATAATATGAGAAGTTTGGACTAAATAAACTCTAAGGACTCCTCTGACCAAGGATATGAAAGTAAATATTTAACAATGAGCTCTCCAACCCCAAACCAACAAAATAAAAAAATAAAAATAAAAAGACATGCTTCTAAGTTTAATTTTAATTATTGATATTTTCTCAAATCAATCAAACAATAAAACAAGCCTGATTTGTAGCATTTGCTGATTTCTGAGTTGTTAAATGCTCATACTGAACATTTAACCATCTAGAGAGCCGGAACGAGCTGGCTCCAGGACACCCCTCTTTCCACCCTAAGAACCTCAAAATCTATGAAAATATAACCAGTCTTGAATGTGACATACAAAGAAGGATAAGATCTAGTCCTTCTCATGGAAACTGCAAGTCTAATCAGGTAGAGAAGACTCAGTTACTAGTAAGACGTGAAACACATGATTCATCGCCAGATGAGACCAGACTGTAATTAGGAATTCTGTCACTTGGGGCAAGGGCAGAATCCAGAACCTAGGAACACAAGCAATGGTATACTGCAGCTAGTACCTACCGGGAGAGAGCCTATTGTTAATTTTTCATTGTGAGCATTTATACCTTGGAAATCAGCAAAGTACAAATCAGGTCTTGGCATATCGTTTTGCTGACCAGACTTAGGAAAGTGATGAAGACAGTGTTAATAATGAAGGTGAAATTTAAAAGTGTCTTGAATCTTTTTTTTTTTCAGAGAGCCACTTGTTAAATATTTATCAGCACACCCCTGTAACAAGGTTTTATTATGGAAGAGACTTTGGTACACTACACTGTGGGGAAGGGTGGGGTGGTATACATAGCCTCATGGCCAGACTGCTGGGCATAGGGAAAGGCTGAGTGGGGGTGGAGCTTACCTGCTATGGCTGCTTTTGAGAGAGGTATTTCACTCGATACTCACTTGGTATATAGCAACTAGGTGCTAAGTCTATTTGTTTATATTTCAGAAAGCGTAAGTGTCATCAGAGCCCTCTGTATTTGGGGCCGTGGGGTAAAATCTTGATCTCCTACCCGGGTCATGGCTCCTACCACAGACAATATCCAGAAGAGGAGGAGGGCATTATGGGCAGAGTAATCAGAGGAAGTTTCACAGAGAGGGAAGACTTGATTGATTTTGAAGGATAAACAAAATCCAGATATAGAGGAAGATACACCAGGCAGGAGAAATAGCATGAGCAAAGAGGCAAGAATGAACAAGAATGTTTTCAGGACATGATGACTCCAGGGTCTTTGCCAAATGGGCAGTATATGCCGGGGAGGAGGAGACTGGGAAGGTAGGGACGAATCAGGCTGTAGAGGTCTTTAATGTCTGTCTGAAGAGATGGAATGTTGTACTGTAAGGCAGTGGGCAACCTCTAAAAATTTGTGGAGGGAAGCAGTTAAGCTGAGCTTAATTCTTGCAGAGCTTATTCCCTTCCTTCAAACTCTGTTTTTGATCTGCCCTCCTTCACTTTGGTCCTTCCTACTCACTTCCGTTTTCCTCTTAGGATGCTAGGTGATCTGCTCTATCTTGCTGGGAATCAGGCCTTCATGTCATTTATTGGTCACCATTTCCATCCAAACTATGCTGCCTCCTAATCCTATTATCCCCTCTACCTCCTTTTAGCTCCCCTTTATGTGTTTTCTTTCCCCATTAGAATGTAAACTCTTTGGGGGGGGCAGGGGCTGTCTTTTTTGATTGCATTTGTAAACCTAAGACTTAGAATAGTGCATGGCACATAGTAGTGGTAGATAAGACTTAATAAATATTTTCTCTGTCTCTCTGGAACTGGGCTGCGGTGCTTCTTTATATCTTACAGGGAAGGGCTAACTCAATAAATTAATAAGGCCAACAAAATTGCATTGGAGAGGGTTAGCTTACTCAGGGGTGGGGAAACCATTTTTCAAGGACCACTTTATTTGCATGACATTGATGAAATACAAAAGGCAGCTAGGTGGCACAGTGGATAGAGCTCTGGACCTGGAGTCAGGAAGACCTGAGTTCAAATTTGACCTCAGACACTTCCTAGCTGTGTGACTCTGGGCAAGTCACTTAACCCTATTTGCCTCATTTCCCTCATCTGTAAAATGAGCCGGATAAGGAGATGGCAAACTCTGGTATGTTTGTCAAGAAAACCTCAAATAGAGTCATGAAGACTTGGATGTGACTGAAAAACAGCCGAACAAAAAGAATGAAATGCAAACTTTAATTGTTTATCTGTTCATTAAAGCAGAACCTTGTAACAGGTGATTCTTCACCTGAAATCAATGCTGTACTTTTTACAAGATAGTTTCTAGCTCTGATTAAGTTGAAGCTGTTGGCCAAGTGCTTTACATTGGTCCTAATAGTCTTTTTCTGTCCTTGCTTCCCCAGGTGCCCCTTTTCAAAGGTCTCAGCATCCTCACGCTACCTCCTGCCGCCACTTCCACTTGGGTCCTCCCCAGCCACAGCAGCTCACTACGGACTTCCCCATCGCGCATCCTGTGCAGTCCCAGCCGGGCCTCAGTCCCCACATGGCCCCGGCCCACCAGCACAGCGGCACCCTTCACCAGCCCCTGACCCCGCTGCCCACCCTCCCGTTCCAGGACGTCACAGGTCCCTCCTTCCTACCTCAGGCCCTGCACCAGCAATACCTCCTCCAGCAGCAGCTCCTTGAGGCCCAACATCGCAGGCTGGTCTCACACCCCAGGTGAGTGACTGAGATTAGGGCAGGCTGAGGGGCTCTGGGGAATGGGGAGACTCTTCCCCATCTGAGTCTCAAAGCCATCCTCCCCTGGGAGGCTGTTCATTCCTTAGGAGCGGATGAGAAGTTTGGCCTTAGACTTGCTGGCCAAGGCTGCAAGTACTGTCAGAGCACCCACTGTGTCAATCCCGATTGTTCTATAGAGGGACGTTTGCCTCAATAAATGAAATGACTTCCTATTTGCTAGAGCTGCTGAATAAGGGGGGGGGGGGAAGAGAGAGAGAGAGAGAGAGAGAGAGAGAGAGAGATGAGAGGAAACTTCCTGGAGAAGCTGGTACTTTGAAGGATAAGTGGGATTTGGACTGGTGGACAAACAACAAACATGGAGGTGGAAATATATGTGGCATACTAGCAAGAGAGTGAGAGGGAAATGGACCTGATTAGATTGGAGGGTCAGTATTGGGGAGTTATCAGAGGCTACGGGGTACTATGAAAAGAATGCTGCATTGGAAGTCAAGGAATTTGTGTTCAGATCTCAGCCCTGCAGCTGGTGTGACTTTGGACAAATCACTTACCCTCTGTGGGCTTCAGTTCTTCATCTGTTATCATCCAACAAGCATTTATTAAACACCTACTATGTGCCAGGCATCTGTAAAACAAGGGGATTGGACGAGACCCTCTAAAATCCCTTCTCCCTCTAAATCTTTTTGTTTCTTTAATTTGGTGCCTTTGGTTTTCATATCACATTCATTCCTGAATGTATATATCCCTCCCTACTCCCCTACTCAGAAAACCTTCCCTTGTAACAAAGATTAAAAAAGAAATGGGAAAAATAACAGTTTAGCACAAGCAAACAGCACACTGAGGGTGTCTGGTCAGCTCTAAATCTGTGCTCCTACATTGGAGAGGTAGAAGGTACACTATTATACCCATGAGAAATATCTAAGTGTTGAGCTGGGCTCAGCTAGAGAATCCTTGAGCTTCCCGGACTAAGGCACGGGTGGGATCCCTCTGATAAGGCTTTCTGGAAGAGACAAGGTCTTGGAAGGGATGGGCAGGGACCTGGCTCTGCAACTAGGAGCCCTGATGCTGATTCCTGGAAAGAAAAGTAGGGGTGGGTCCCAGCATGTGCAGCTTTGCCCTAAATCAAGTGCGTCTATGCCACAGGCGGACTCAGGAACGTGTGTCCGTTCACCCTCACCGGCTGCATCCAGGCTTTGACTTCAGCCATCAACTACAGACGCCTCAGCCCAGGTATTTGGCTGAGGGCACCGACTGGTGAGTCTCCTGGGCATCCTGTGTCTACCTCCTCTCACTGTCCGGGGAGCACAGATGGGGTATGGGCAGCTGGGAAGATGTAAGTGAGTGGGGGAGGTGGGAAAAAAATTCTTGCCTGTACTGATTCCATCTTTTCCCCCTTTGATTTGAGCAGGAAAATAAGACCTACTTCCTCATCTATTTATCCACTCCAAATGCCCTTTCTGCCTCTTTCTAACTTTCCAAAGCCTAGATAGCAAAACAATAACTGCTTACTGATATGACTGTTTACTGTCTGTTCTATGTCTAGGTCTGTGCTAGGGACTGTGGGAGAAATTAGCAAAAGGGCCCTGGACCTGGCCAGCTCCTACAGAGCTTACAGTCTAGTGGTAGTGAGGGCAAGAAATGCATAATTAACAAAAAAGACCACAGTATAAAAGATGTTATAAGGTGCTGTATGGTTACTGCCAAAAGAGTGCAACTGATGCCAGGAACTTTGGTTTGAATTCTAGCCCTGATCTATACTGGTTGTGTGACCCTGAGCAAGTCATTTAATGTCTCTGAACCCCAGTTTCTTCTTCTGTCAAATTGGGATGATGATACAAATTCATATAGTCATGAGAGAAGATACTTTGGAAGCTCTATGGAAACATGAATTATCATTATTTGTAGAATGGTCACAATAGTTCTTATGGAATAGTGGGAGGAGCCCTAGACCTGGAGTCTTCCTTGAGTCTTATTCTATCGAGGTATAGGACCCCCTATCCATGTCTTGGTAGCAGTTATGACTGGCCACCAAGTTGTTTCTCCTTCCTTTCTCAAGGAGCTTAGCACCTTGCTCAGTCTTCCTCTCTCCCCCCAACTTCTGTCCTTATCAAAATTTATCATGTTGCTTCAAACATCTTGATCTCTCATTTCACCAATCTCTCAACTCTCCCGACGTTTACCTTTAGCCTGCTCCATAACCACAGACAAGAATGGTTACACCCTTGATCATTCCATCACCTATGAGTGTTCCCCTTCCAGGACCAAGCATTCTGAAATTCCTTTATCGTACCATACTCTTGTTATTCTATCTTTCCTTAGGCTTTACTTCTGCCAAACCTATTCTTCATCCATACTCTGACTTCCAGCTCCATCCCTCCTAGCACACCACATCTGGTCTTACTTTCCTGCCTTCCCAATATTGACCCATCGGCCCATTCAGCTGTATACTGCTATTCTCCAATTTCTTGCTTCTTCTTCCTATCACTGCTTACATCTTGTCAAACTCTAACCCAAGATTACCTTCCCTATTCATCTCCACCAAGCCTAGTTCTCCTTGCAGTTTTGATCCATCCTTCCTCCATACTCCATTCTCTTCTGGCAGATTGCTTTCACAGTTATCCCCTCTCTCACTCTCTAATATTTCATCTCTGTTTATCTACTGCCCTCTTCTCTGCTATGTGCAAATAATGATGTCTCAACCATCCTCAAAAAACCTTAACTTGATCCTATATCTTCTCTCTCACAAACAAATCCCAAAATAAAAAATGCTTACCCTCCTCACCTCCATTTCCTCTCCTCTTATTTACTTCTCACTCTTGCAGTCTGGTCTCTAGCTTTTGCAACAATAATCAAATCAGCACTACTGCTCCTAGAAAAGACATGCCAATCCATTGTCCTATGGCTACATTCACCATCCCAGTGGCTTCTCAAAGCAGACTGCTCCTCTTTGGGCAACTCCCCCTTATATGTGTTGTTTTCCCTTATTGGAGAATATAAACTCCTTGAGTTCAGAGACTATCTATATTTCTGCATTTGGATTCCAATCACTTAGCACAGAGCCTGGTACATGGTAAGTGCTTAATAAATACTTTTTTATTCATTCATTTATTCATTCATTCACTCACTCACAAAATAATGAAACTAACGCTACTCACTTCAAAGTTATTAATGATATTTCATTTAAAATTTTTTATTAATGTCTTTTGTTTTTATATAACCTTCATCTCCTAACATACTCCTCTCCCCTCATTTACCCAATGAGCCATCCCTTATAAGAAAGAATAAATGGAAAGAAAAAAAAGTTTAGCAACACTGACACAACAGAATTTGACAGTGTATTTTGTTTTCCATACCCATAGCTACCAAACACTTGAAAGAAGGAACATTTTCTCATCTCTTTTCTGGGGTCAAATTTGGTCGTTATAATTATATGGTGCTCTGCTTCATTTTTTTCTTCTTCCATTCCAATTTGGAGTCTCAATGATCTCTTAATTGCTCAGTCATATGGTCTTGTTTGTCTTTATCCTTCTTGACCTCTCTGCAGCATTTGGTGCTGTTAACAACCCATCCTCAATGTTCTCTCCTCTCCTGGTTGTCCAATGTCTTCTCAGTCTCCACCATCTGTTTTTCATCTCCCAACGGTGGCCGGACTTCAAGACTCCATCCTGAGACCTCTTCTTTTCTCCCTCTATGACTCTGTCTTCATGATGTCATGAGCTTCCAAGGATTCAGTGTTCATCTCCAGGCCAGTAACTCCTAGGTTTATATATTGAGCCCTACAGTCTTGCATCACCAAGAGGCTTTTGGACAATTCCAAACATGTGTTCCAAAGATCTCAAATTTATGTCTACTAACATGTCAACAGTACTCATTATCCTTCCCTCTGAACCTGCCCCTCTTTCTAACTTTTCTGATTCTGTAGAGAGTATCATCATCCTTCTGGTTGCCCAGGCTTGAAATCTAGTCTTCCTCAATCCTTCACACTTCATCACCTCCCATATCCTAATCAATTGCCAAGTCTTGTCCTTTCTACTGCCACAGCATCTCTTGTATTCATCCCTTTCTCTCAACTTACAGGGCCACCATACCACTCTAGTTCAGGACCTCAACATCTCTTTCCTGGACTGTGGCAATTGCTTCCTAATTGATTTTCTAGCCAGGGTTCTCTCTTCACTATAATCTATCCTTCACAAATTGCCAAAGCAATGTTCCTAAAGCTTAACTCTGAGAATGTTAATCGTTTCATCTAAAAACTCCAGTGGTTTCCTATTGCCTCTAGGGTAAAATATAGATTCCTCAGTCATTCAAAGCCCTTCATGTTCTGACTCCAACCTTCCTTAATAGCATTATTCTACTTTACTCTCCTTCATGCATCCTGTAAAGCAGTTAGGTGGTGCTATAGTGCATAGGGTTCTGGGCCTGGAGTCAGGAAGACTCCTCTTCCTGAGTTCAGATCTGACTTCAGACGCTTCCTAACTGTGTTAGCCTGGGCAAGTCACTTAACCCTGTTGGCTCTAGTTTTTTCTTCTGTAAAATGAACTAGAGAAGAAGATGGTCAACTACTCAGTATCTTTACCAAGAAAATCCCAAAAGGGATCATTAAGAGACAGACATGACTGAAAAACAACTGAACCACATCAATGCATTCTATGTTCTAAGTTAAATGATCTCAGTTGCCTTTCCTTATACGTGACAATTGATTGCCTGACCTTGTGCTTTGGCATAGGCTGAACCTCATGCTTGGAATGCACTACTTCCTCATCATCACTCTTCAGATCCCTAGCTTTCTTCAAAATTCAGTTCAGGTGCCACCTCTTACATGAATCCTTCCTGGTAACCCCTGCGGCTTGCCTCCCTCTCTCCCCTCATCCTTTACTTTGTATGTAGTTTGTATTAACTAATATGCAGGGGGTGTGATGGAGTCAGTTCTGGCTTCAGAATTTTTCATTAAATTTTCAGTGTGAACATTTACACCTCAGAAACTGGCAAAGTCTACAAAACAGGGCTTCAGTGGTTCCCCTCCCCACCATTGTCTAGATTGAAGTGATGGAGAAAATGCTAATTATACAGTTTAAAAATAATAGTGTATGAATAGAGGGTTGTGGCTTTTTTTAGAGTCCTTGTTTATACATATTCATATTGTTTTCTCTAAAAGAATGTAAGTTCCTTGAAGGCAGGGAGTGTGTCACTTTTTATCTTCTTTCTCTAGTGCCCAGCACAATCCCTGGCAAGAAAACACTTTATAAATACTTGATGATTCATGGATTTATTAAATCAGGAAGGTCTGAGTTCTAATCTTGCCTCTGAAACTGAATGATGTCTAGTATAATGCCTGGCACTCAATTAGTGTTTGTTGAATTGAATCTATAACTGTGAGACCTTGGACAAGTGACTCAACCTTTCTTAGGCTCAGTTTCCTCATCTGTGCAATGGGATTAATAACATCTGTAGTACCTACCTCAGATGTTACGAGTTCCAGCTGGTATAATGTATACAAAACACTGTGCAAGCCTTCAAGGGCTCTGTAAATGCCAGCTACCTGCTTAACAGGTTGTCGTGAGGCAAGTATGAAGCTTTAAGGGCTATATAAATATAACAATTACTGTTGTTGTGAGTATTAGCTATTGAATCTACAAGAAAGGAGAGATCACTGTGGGCTGGGATGATCAGGGAATATTCAGTGGAAGAATTAATACTTAAGGTGGGCCTTGGAGGATAGATGGGGTTTAATTGACTCATATTCCAGGTAAGGGCACAGATTTGGAGAGAAGAATGCATAAGGCACTTTCTGGAGACAGGAAGACTAGTCTGACTAGAGTAAAGAGTTCATCTCCATGGCTAGTGTGAAATGAGGCCAGAAAGAGAGACTGAGGCTGGACCTCAAGGGCCTCGAAAGCCAGATTTTGTTCAGTTTTATCCTGTGTGATATGAGTAGCTGCTGAAATTTCCAATAGCTTAGTTTATACAGAAGTCCTATCACTTCCTGCATTGGAAATATAATCTCACCTCACTAATTCGGTCTAGTTTGTAAGGAAGGTCAGTCTAACTTGGAGACAAATCTGAATGAACAAACATTTAACCAAGACCAACAACCAGTTGGGTTATTATGTAGTTACTTACTTGAACTGGACTAACCAGGGATCATCAGGGAAGGGTCCTTTGGGGGTATCATTTAATGATAGATTAAATAGATAGATTATACAAATTACACATAAAAGTCAAATTATTGGCATCTAAGTGGAATATTTACATTTACAGAAGATGGTGACATAGTAGGAAAAAAAGCTGGCCTTGGATTCTGAAGATCTTTTCAGTCTTGCTCCTGACACCCTGGTTAAGAGGCTGAGCCTGAGTTGTCCAGGCAACCCAAAGAGCATTTAAATTGCCCCCAAAGTGGAGCTGTATTAGTAGGGGAGACTATTCACTAGTAGTACAGTTAAAATCACAGGTCTGGACCAAAAGGGAAATGGAATATTGAAAACAGTTGATTCTCTTAAAGTAGATTAGACATGCCTCTTATTTCCATTATTTATTAACCAAGCTAGTTCTTTTTTAAAAAATCTGGATAAAGAAAAGGTCCACTTCATCCCAATGTTTTCCTAGTTAGTAATTGTCTTAATTAGTAAGGTTTTACTACAGATCAAGTCCTTTCCCTCTGAAACATTAACTATGAAATCATGCTGTTAAACTATAGGTCAGTGTCTTCCCTACTCCCCACCCCTGCCCCTAGTGTATTTTAGCTAAAGGCATAGAAGATGTGGATTTGAATCCATATTCTGCCACTTAGTACCTAGGTTACCTGTGTGACCCTGGAAAAATTACTTAACCTTCTCTAGGTCTCAATGATTGCTTCTGTAAAATGAGAATTTTGTACTAGTGATTTCAATGGTTCTTCTAACTCTTAAGTCCTGTGACCTAAATATAAAGTTCTATTAGCCTAAATATTTGGGCACTTAGGTGGACACAGTGCTGGGCCTGGTGTCAGGAAGACGCATCTTCCCAAATTCAAATCTGGCCTTAGACATTTCTTAGTTGTGTGACCCTGGGCAAGTCACTTAACCCTGTTTGCCTCAGTTTCCTCATCTGTAAAATGAGCTGGAGAAGGAAATGGCAAACCATTCCAGTATCTCTGACAAGAAAACCCCAAATGGTGTCACAAAGAGTCAGATGTGACTGAACAACACCAATAACATGACCTAAATGTAAGATTGTAGCCCAGAGACCTGACCAGTGCTTCTCAGCACAGATCTTGAGGGAGCTCTCTTTGTTCTGAATTTTCCTTCCTGTACTTGTTCCCTACTGTTTTGCTTCTTTTGCCAAGGCTGGTCCCAATTTTCAGTCAGCTTCAGAAGTTTCCAGAAGAAGAGAACAGCTATCCCTCCTCCTGAGTAATTATCTCTGCACCAGCAAGTCCTAGCACAGTGGTAATGAGGGGGTTTTGTAATTATGATAAAGCTAACTATGTTTCACCATCCTCTTCTTTCTTCTGAAAAATTTCTTCAGCTAGGAGACCTTGAATCTGCTAATTGGATTAGAGAAGGAGAGGCTGATGGAGGGGCCCATCACCCCATTCCACAAGGAGCCCTGGGGCAGAAGGAGGCAGGAGGAAGGGGAGGGATGTGTCAGGAGGTTTAGATTATTTCTCAAGAGGCATCTGAAGTGTGTGGCCTTCAGAGACCAAATAGATAGTTCGGAATCTTGCCTGTTGCTAGCCCCTAGTGGCTGGAGCCACAGTCACTGAAAGTCTGAGAGTGGCTAGTTTTTCTTCACCATTTGGGGAAAGCTTATATTAGTCCTAGAGCTTCTCAGCGACTCCTGGGGTGAAGGTGGAGAAGTCAAGGTTTAGGAGTGAGCACTGGTAACAAAAAGACCGGAAGAGTTTCCAGATGGGTTTCTCTTCCCCTCCAAACAAATCCTTAACACCTTAGTTAAATATCTAGGCCCAGTCAGATTGAGAGGCAGGTTGTTTTAGGGAAAAGGTATTGAGGGAACTGATTTTGCACTCAGAGGAGCTGGGATCAAATCCTGTCTCTCATACAAGGTCAGTTTACCCTCTTGGGCCCCAGGGTCTTCATCTAAGACGAGGGGGTGGAACTAGGCAGCCTCTGAAGTTCCTTCTTCCTCTAGATTTATGGTCACAGAAACTGAATAGTATTCTAGTCCTGTTCCCAAACTAATCATCAAGGAACAGTAGAAAGAGTCAGGGGCCCTGAGATGGAGTCTCAACTTTGCTTTTTTTTTCCCCTCTTAACAACTTGTGTGGCCTATGGCAAGTCACTTTAACTCTGGGACTCAGTTTCCCCATATGTAATTTGAAGGGGTAGACTTAAATGATCCCTTTCAACTGTATGTTAAAGAATTCTAAGGATTGAGCTCAATTCTGGAATGGTTGGTTCATAACGAGCAATTAGAAGCTCAGCATACTTGGAGGCATATCCACCCTGAAGGTGACACTGGCGATTCTCCCCCAGCCGATCTCTTGGAGACAGAATCATAGGCTGGGGGGAGCATGGGACTCACCCAAGGGAGCCATTCCAAGATCATTATAGCTGTTAGCAAGGAAACAGAGCCTGCCCCAAGTGTCACGGACATGCCCCAGCACCTAATTATAGGCTAACTGATTTGTGATATTTAAATGACAAGATCTGATGGAGTGCAATGGAATCCTTGCAGTAATGAGCTGCATTATAACCATGTTCTTCTGTAGCAATAAGAATAATGACGAAATAAGTTCTAATAGATGGGGCTGGCTCTGGGGAAACAACTGGGAAGCTTGGGAAGCTTTAGGCATCCAGGGCCTGTATGTGCTTCCCCATCGGACCCTATCTTTAGGAAAAGTTCTGCAAGGCAGTGATATAGATCTCACTCTACACACTTTAGGTATAGTGGTTAGAACATGGGGCTACAGGTCAGGAAAACCTGGGTCTGAGTCCCCTGGGGACACTTACCATGTGATGCCGAGCAACTCAGTGACTTTCTCTGGGCCTCAGTTTCCTCCTTACAATGAGGAGATTGGACTCAAGGGCTTCTACTGTCTCTTCTATCTCTAAATTTATAATCCTACGATACTCTATTCCTTGGTGAGAAGAGTGTAGGGGTGTGTGTGTGTGTGTGTGTGTGTGTGTGTGTGTGTGTGTGTGTGTGTGTGTGTGTGTATGCTGGGGGAAAGTGTGTGTATGATAAGCTTAAGGCAGTCAGAGATTTGACCCAGGGATACAGGCAGGATGGCACAGGGGAAGGAGCATTTCGAGTCAGAGGACCTGAATTCAAATACCAGTCCTGCCGTTTACTATCTGGGTGCCTTTGATTAAGTTACTTCTGTGTGGGGATTGGACCAGATGATCCCTAAGTTCCCTTCCAGATCTAAATCTGTGATCTGTGATCCTCTAATTGGGGTGGGAGTTTGTTATTGTTCAGTCAGGTCCAACTCTTTGTGATCCCAATTTTAGGGGTTTTCTCTGCAAAGATATTGGAAAGATTTGCCTTTTCCTTCTCCAGCTCATTTTTACAGATGAGGAACTGAGACCAACAGGGTTAAGTGACTTGTCCAAGGTTACACAGCTAGGAAGTGTCTGAGGCCAGATTTGAACTCAGGAAGATGAGTCTTCCTGATTCCAAGTCCAGTACTCTATGCAATGTGCCTCAGTGCCTGGGTACAGGGTGGGGAAAGCTGAATTTAGAGGGTTGGAATTCTTTTAGGAATGCCAGAGATGAGCACCTAGTTAGCAAGAAAGTGGGAAGTTCCCATCTCTCAGCTAGAGTGACTTCCTTCTCTGCCTTGTCCCACTTGGTGCAGACCTCACACCATTGTCTCAGGCTCTCTCTGACCCGTCATGGGTGGAGTCCCTTTTCCACCTCAATTGAGGGCATGCTTCAAGCTGGTTTCCTTCATTAGAATAAAAGTGTGCTCTTTATCTGTTCTCTCTCTTCTCTCCTCTTCCCTTCCCATGCCTTCCTCCCATCCTTCCTTGTCTTCTTGTACAAAATGACTAATATGGAAATGTTTTACATGACTGCACATATATAATCTATTTCATATTGCTTGCTGTCTCAGAAAGGAGAGAGGGAAGGAGGGAGGGATAGAATTTAGACCTAAAAAAAAAAAACAACGTTAAATTATTTTAACATGTAATTGGGAGGAAAAATAAAATATTATTAAAAACAATAACAACAACCAAAAGAATAGAAGCTCCTGGAGAGCTGGGCTGGTTGTCCCTTTGTTTTGGCATCTTCAGTACCTAGGACAGTGACAGGCACACAGTAGGTCCTTAATATGTATGGCGTGAGCCTCTGATGGATTGGTTTGTGGTACCAGCCTCAGACATGACAATCCCTAATCCCAGTCCTGGTATTTAATTTTTCCAAGATCAGGGTACAGAGGATGTGGGACCTGGGGTATACTTGCTGGAAGCAGATGCTTTGAATCTTCCTGATTGGATCTCATAGATAGCTTCTTCTGTGTTGATTTCAGGAGAAGGGGCATGAGAAAACCCTATGCCATGCCTCCCACCCCCCAGTACTTGTTGGTGGATGCCTGAAATTCCACTGCCAGGGGATATTGCTTATCATCCCAGATACAGATTAGATTTAAAAAGTAAACTTGCTTTATTCCCTAAGCAACTGAAGGGGTTGCATATGTCTGGAAGTGGAGGAGTGGGATGGAGTATGCATTGTACTGGGGCTGGAGCTGGGGGGAGGGGAGGAAGGAGATTGCAATTTTCATTCATGCTAAGGAAGGAAGCGTTGTGGTATGCTAGAAAGAACAATGAATTTGGAGGCAAAAGACCCGGGTTCAAACCCCAGCCCTGTCATTTACTATCTGGGTGATAGGAAAGTCATTTTCCCTATCTGGGTCTCTGTTTCCTCATCTGACAAAGGAGGAGATTGGACTAGATTATTTCTAAGGTTTCTTCCATCCTTATATTCTATGATAACAATGAAATGATACCAGAACTACTTCTGAGAATAGTATTTGAAAGGACAGAAAAGGAGGTTCAAGACATTGTGTACTTATAGTGTTTGAGTGCAGGAGGAGGCATGCAAAGGTTCTGGCTTCGAATTCTACATCAGATATTTACTAGCTATGTGTACTACAAGTAAGTAAGCTAACCTTTCTGGGCCTCATTTTATAGTGATGTTCCTATGCCAGGCAGGAAGAGGAGATTTTCTTATAAACCAATTTACACAAGATAATAGAACCATAAGATTCTGTGTCTTCATTTTGCCAAAAAGGAAACTGATACCCAGAGAGGTTCAGTGAGTTGTCTGAGATCATACAGGTAGCAGAACTGTGATTTGACCTCAAATTTCCCGACTTCAATTCCAGTATGCTTTCCACTCTACTGTGCTGGAAAAATGTCCCTGAACCTTGGGCAGGCACATCTTCCAGGATTGGGATCTGAGAAGGGGCCAAAGAAGGCATGAGAATGGAAGGCAAGGCTTGCCTTAATATCTTTGTAGGAGACCATCCCTTTATTTCTTTCCAAAATAATCGTGGGTGGTAGAGGTAGGACTTGGAGAATGCCTCAATCATTGATTGGTATGATGATCTCATGATTGATGAGATCATTAAGCCTAAAATGCAACTGACTAGAAATCAATGGAGAGAAGAGCGACTATGGAGACTGATTGGTGGCCTGGATGCTGAGCCAACCACTGGACTTCCATCTCCTTCTCTATGGTCCAGTTAACTTTGTGGCTTCTAAAGCAGGAGGTGCTAATGACACCACATTTAGGAGGTCTGGTCACAGTCTAGCTTAGGTAGCTTTTCTCTGCTGCATAGCAACAGATGTAACTTGAGCTCCAGCTGACCACGTCTGGAAGGAGTAGCTTTGCTTAGCAAAGGAGACCAAGCAGGATGAAGCTTTAGATATCTCAACTGTAGACATAGCTCATTCTTCATCACCACATACAAGAGTCACTTGTGTTGGAGGGGCAACTTGGTGCAATGGAGTGAAGACTGTAATTGTGAACCAGGAAGCCTGGCTGCCTCACTCATGAAATGTAGCACCTTGAGCTAGTCACTTCCCAGCCCTGCAGTTCTGTTTTTGCCTCTGTAGAATGAAGAGATTGGACTAGAAGACTTCTAAAGCTGCTTCTGTGATTAAGTCAAATTAATATGAATTATAAAGGTAGAAGGGTACATATACAGCAGGGGTAATCAGGAGACCCCCCCCCCCCAGTTTGCTGGACAAATGTACTTCCAATGGAGCTGGGCATGCACACTGACGCATTCTTGACACTGAGTGACATGGTGAGCCCATCTGATTGGCTCCCAGGGACTAGTATTGTCTTCCAATGATTGATTGACTGAAGCCCAATTTGAACTCTGACTGCAACAGCCTTCCTCCTCTAAAACCTAAGAGCAAGGCTCCATTGATCAGCTTTAGAAACTTTCCCTAGTGTTCCCTCTCCTTTGGACACCCAGAAAGGCATATAACTATCAGCTCCAAGGGAGGTGTCCCAGGCCAACACATCAGAGGAGATGATGTGCTGTGTGCTCTTTTGGAAAGGGCTCTAGTTTGAAACAAAGACAAGCAAATTAAATGTTAGTCCTCATTCCCTAGGCTAACTCACTGAATGATTTTTCGACAAGTTCAAAATCTCTTGAGGTCTTAGTTTTCTCCATCTTTAAAATGGGAATAATAGTATCCACCCTCTTACTCAGGGAAGATAGGGTGAAGATGTAAGTGCTTTGGAGGTATTTGAAAGCACTCTTTTAAGAATGAAAGGAATTCATTCGTTCATGTCTCTGGGGCTGAGCTAGAAACTAGACTGGTCCTTGGTGAGTGGGAAAGGGGAGTGTGGAGTAGTGGAAAGAACATTGATCTTAAGAGTCCAAAAATCTGAATTTTGGTTCTGATATTATTTGTGTGAACCAAGTAGCTGACTGCATCTCTCTGAGACTCTGTTCCCTCATCTTTAAAATGAAGGTAGTAATATTTGCTTTGTAAATCTTAAAGAACTATAAAAATATGAGTTATTATTATATTACGATTATCCAGGAAAAGAGAAGAGAACTCCCAGATCTCCCCCAATACCCATAGAAGACAGTTTTATCCGTCTCATTGTTCCTTCTCCATTTAACCCCCTACCCCCTAACAAAAAAATAAACCAACCCTTGGTGGAAGAATGTTCTTTATCTCCATTTAGCTTTTAAAGCCCTACACCACCTTACTCAACCTATCTTTCAAGTCTTATTGGACATTATAACCCCTTCTACCCTCTGTGGTCTAATCTAACTGACTTTCTCTCTGTTCCTCACATGACACTCACATTGGACCCCACTGGTGGTTCCCCATGCTGAGAATGCCCTCCCTTTTTACCTCTACCCCAGAATCCCCTTCTTCCCTTATTATACAACCAAAGCACCATCTTCTTGTAACCTTTCCTGATCCCCACCCATTACAAGCCCCTCCTCTCCCAAACTACTTTGTGTTTAATTACTTTGTATCTGTTTGTATTTATTAACTTTATACTGTGTATATGCATATATGTATGTATCCATGTGTATGTACTTGTTGCCTCCTCCATGAGAATGTAAGTTCATTGCAAATAGAGATTGTTCCATGCTTTTGTATCTCCAGCACCCAGAGCAGTACCCAACACGCAGTAGGTGCTTATAAATGCTTGTGGATTGATCGACCCCTTTAGGGCATTAAGAGTCAGACTGTAACTCAATATACAGAGTGAACCAGCCCTGTGGGTTTGCAGGGACTGTGGGGATTGGGTTTGTGTCTGCTTCCATAGGGATGTGTCTCTGAGTCCCACAAATGAAGCTCTTTATTTTGGATGTATCACCATTCCCCATTGCTACCCCTGCAGGGATCTCAGTGTGGATGCTGGTTTGAGCCACGCTCAGTTCCAGGTTCGGCCTATCCCTCAGCACTATCAGCATTACCTAGCGACGCCTCGAATGCACCACTTTCCCAGAAACTCTTCCTCCACGCAGATGGTAAGTGAAAGAGCTCTGCTGGGAAAATGCTTTCCTGTGGTGCCTGCCAGGAGTTCATCAAAATCTCAAGTCAACCACTTGTCCCTCTAGGAGCACCTCCCTCCCCTTTTCCCTATCTCCAGTCCAGCCAGGAGAAGGAACTAACCTAACAATGAGGTCACACTGGGCAAAGCAAGATGGTTTGGAAGGGCAAGCAGTGGGTAGGGGAGCAGATGTTGTTACTATGGTCTGTTGGAAGGATCTCTAGTTAGAGAGACAAATAGGCAAGTTAAGTTCTAGTCCTGATTCCCTAGGCTAATTTACTGTATGATTTTCACAAACCTCTCTAGGTTTTAGTTTTTTCCATCTCTAAAATTAGAATAATGGTAACTTCCCTCCTTACCCAGAGAAGACAGGGTGAAGATGTGAGTCCTTTGCAAGTATTTGAAAGCACTCTTTAAGACTGAAAGGAATTCATTTATTTATGTCTCTGGGGCTGGCCCTTGGTGAGTGATCAAAGGGGAGTGTGGTGTCATGGAAGGAATGTCAGTCTTAGAATTGGTGACCTGAATTCAGGATCTGGCTCTGAGACTATCTGTATGAACCCAAATAGGGGATTGCATCCCTCTGAGATTCTAGAATAGGTCTAATAATATGGCTTTGTAAGCCTTAAAGAGCTAGGTAAATGTGAGTTATTGCTACTACATAGGAAAAAGAGAAGAGAGATCTTTA
Organism: Pseudochirops corinnae; assembly: GCA_028646515.1. Classification (NCBI taxonomy): domain Eukaryota; kingdom Metazoa; phylum Chordata; class Mammalia; order Diprotodontia; family Pseudocheiridae; genus Pseudochirops; species Pseudochirops corinnae. Next base: position 75,921 of record JAQQSV010001065.1, read on the forward strand.
GCAGTTCCAAGAAGTTTGTAGTCTTATTGAAGGGACAAGATATGCACACATACAACATCTGGAGCACCAAACAAGATAGTATAGAATCAAAAGCTGGATTGGATGGTGCAGACGCTAAGGGTCCTTGTAGTTTAAAGGTGTGTGCTGTGGTATCTAGGGAAGGGAGTGTGGACCAGATGAAGCTTAAGTTAGCCCCGGATGGGGGAAGAAGAAGTAGGTTTTAAACATACTGAAGGGAGAGAAGAAGGCCCTTCCTGCTGGTTGGGGAGCAGTATGTTCTTTCTAGGGACAATGAGAGGATCCAACTGGATTAGGTGTGTTATGAGGGAGCAATAAGACTAAATAAGTAGAGTGCAGCCAAGTTTTGGAGGACTTTGGAGGCCTGGCAGAGGAGTTTGGGTTTGACCTGACAGGAAGTAAGTACTATAGATTCTTGAAAGAGGAATGACATCATGCTATTAATGGATGGGAGTGAGGAGCCAGAGGCTATAGGGAAGAGGAAACTACAGAAACTAGGTCCATTGTAGAGATCTGAGTTCCTTTTTTTTTGTATTCATGGAGTTTTCTCTGCCTTGAACAGGTCGTCCATGAAATCAGAAATTACCCTTATCCCCAGCTTCACTTCCTTGCTCTTCAGGGACTGAATCCAAACAGACATACATCGGCAGTGAGGGAAAGCTACGAGGTACGTGTTCTTTAGCTCAGTGATCCACCAAGGAACTGTGAGATCAGGCTAGATTCTGGCAGGTCACCTGGTCTAAATGCTGAGGTCAGATTGTACCAAAACCTACAGTGGCTCCCTAGCTCCTTGAGAATAAGATTATTATTCTCTATTTTGCCTTTAAATATATATTTTTATCATAATACATTATCTAATCCTCCACAGTATATTATATAGAAATCTCTATTTTGCCTTCAAATACATATCTTATTTAAATTTATT